>APFE030071036.1:203767-229170 GCA_000404065.3 Pinus taeda | reverse complement strand
TCCTATATATAGAAAGGAGGTCTTTTCATTTGTATCATCCAAGAATTGTTCATTTATGTAATGTAAAGGAGGTTGCCCCCTCGAAGAGGCTGAATTCTAAGTCGTTGATTTATCTTTTCTATCTTTTCTTGAGCTGGTTTTATAACACAAATAGGCTTCGGAAACCACAAATAAAGATGCATATCCTGTCAAAATGATTATTGGATCCCAATTATGTCTGCTTCTTTATAGTTCTTTGTTAATTGTGTTATTTCACTGTTGTTAACATCCCCAATGTCTCCTGATATTTCTGATTTCTTCCAAGTCAGCTTGCCAATTTCTCTGACATTTTTAGAGATATTTAGATGTGAGTTTATTGTTGCCGATATTTTCTAATAATTTCCAGTATATTCCCTGATATTTCTGAGAAGTTTCTTTCTGTAACCTCAGCAATGTATTTCCAGAAATGATATTTGCAACATATATATTAATTATGTTTCCTTTTATGTGGATGCTTGTGATTGTCGAAACTCTGCTCTGAATGTTCTTACAGTTAATGGATACATAAGAAAAAGAGCTATAGGACACTGCATTTTTTTCTCGAAGTTTTATTTTTAGTTATAGGGGTTCTTTTGATGCATTTTTAAAGATCCTATAACAGGGTAATAGAATGATGACTGCCTTGCAGGATGCTGCATCTGAAGATCAACAACCCTTGGATACAGACTCTGATACAGATTTTCTCCCAAAGGGGCATGGTCACAAGTCGCAGGGAGTTTCAAGTATGGAGGATCATAGTGAATCAAAGTCCGTCTCCGAGCTAAAAGAGGTCCTCTCATGGCAAGAACCTTTATCCCGGCTTTATAAGTTTCTCTGATTGTTGATGCCTGCGAGTTTGCTGACTTCTTAGACAGGTTCTTGAATGGATAACTTTAGGATTCTTTTTCTAGATGCTAATTATGGGACATGCTCAGATAGATCTAAAGTCAAGCTTTTTAGGACTGTGCTGATTCAGTGATGTTTGCTGTTTTTAACACGTTCTGCTGAATGTAGTTTGTCATGTATAGATACCAAATTGTTTGTGTATTTCTCATCTAGTAATAGAATTTATGTTCAAAATTGAAGGATGCAAAGGAAGGGATCGAAAGTATAAAGGAGAACGATATTTCAAAGGATGGTTCTTTGGTTCTCAACTTTATTGAAGCAATTCATGCAGCTGAACAGAGACAAGCTGATTTAGATGCCCATATCTATGCTGAGTACAAGCAAAAATTGAAGGTTTGAAAACACTGTTCTCACTGATAGATGGTTTCATCTTGATTGCTCTTAGTCGTCTGTGGTTGTAATAGAATTTCCTATGTTGTTTCTTTCTATCTTTTAGTTGGTCAATCAGAGAGCAAGTAGTGCGTAAAGATTTAAGAGGCCTGTATTTGCTATTGCTAATCATGATAACTGGCGTATATATAAATGAAGAGGCTTTACTAAATGAAACTACTTTTCGAAGTTATCTACTATGCTAAGATCATTGTGGGTGCTGACTATAAATGACTTTTAATTTCTATAGGAAAAATATGAGAAGGAGCTTAAGGATGCGAGGGCAAGGGAGCTTATGTATGCAGAGGAGGCCGATAGTTTAGAAAAGGTTTACACAATATATTTAGTTTTATCTCATTGTCATAAAATCTTTTTAAAGCTTAACATACACACACTACTGAATTTGCATATTCAAAATGTTACGCCATGTTTGCACAAGTTTGATGAACATTGGAGTTGCACTCATTAATAAAGTGCAAGATTGTGTTGCTTTTTCAAGTTACTGTAAATTAATTATGACTCTTATTTCGAAGGCCATGATAAAGTGAACTGAATTACTGTGGAATTGAGTTATCTTAATTCTAAAGCTATTGGTAGACAAGTCTTGAAAATATTATGAAGTTTGAACTTCAATTGTCTTGGGCGCACCATTGTCCCATACTTTTGCAGAATGCTATTTCCTTTAATTCCTTAGTTTTGGTATGTGCCACAGCAATTATATGTTTTGTTAAACATTTGAAAGTTAAGTGACAGCTGGTTTTACAGAATATACTGTTGGAAGGGAAATATCAATTGGTCATTGGCCTCTATGTCTTCCTTTGAATGATCCATCTGGTCCTGCATTTTAATCCTTGTTAAATGTTTGATCTTCTTCAATAGCTATTGTACAACTTCAAATTATGGTCTTCATTTTGATAATTTCCCAAATACCATCTCTTCCCAAGTAATATTTATATTCCAGAAATTTATTTATCCCAGTAATCTATTTTCTGAAATCACTGAATATAATACACATTTTTAACTCATGAAATTTGACAGCAGAAGCACGAGTAGGAAAGCAATCACACAGCAGAAAATATAAACATTCCATTTTATTCTTCCCTTTTATTTCTCTGAATAAATAAGGGCTCCTTAACAGGGAATATGGCCCACAGATAGATACATAATTTTACAGCAGTTTGAACCTGAAAATTTTGGCTCCCTGAAAACTCTGGATCTGCACCAGCTGATTTTTTCCTCACACTTGTTGCCTTACCGTAATAAGAAAACCCATATCTGCATCCTGCAAAATACCTCTATGATTCCATGCGTGCAACTTGTTGCCACAAAATTTAGCAGGCCTTGTAGAGGGGTACCCTACAAGGCAAACACTAGACCAAGTGACAACAATAAGGTAGTGGCCCACTGTCGCCACAGCCACTACACCCTACTCTTTATGGATTTCACCAATGGGAGGAATGCCGGTATATAAGTCACCTACAGGAGATATTCTAGACTTAGAGGTTTAAGGTGACACAATAGGCTTTCAAGGGATGGCTCAACTTAGGTACAAGGCTCAAATATTGATGAAGAGGCAATTCACATCCCTTAAGAGAGGCCAATCTAGGGTACATTGGACCCAGGGTTTGAGCAATAACATGGAAAATGGAATGTCCTGAGGTCAAGGTGCTGAGAAAGGGTCCCCAACAATGAAAATCAACAAAGCAAGGGCACATGAAACCTTCTAGAAGCCCTCAAGTTGAAGCTTGACCAAACTCGGGTTTCTCCTTGGGAAATATAACTAGGGTAAGAGAAATTTTGTAGGAAAATGGGGGCTAGTCACCAAAAGGAATGATTTTGAGGCAACCACTTCTACTCTTGGTGTTGAATCCTTCCAATCCCAAAAATTCCCTCCCCAAGCAATTTCGTACTAAGCCCTAATTAGGCCGCTTGTCTTAAGAGGGCCGAATTAGAGAAGAGAGAGAAAATGAAGTTGAATTTGTGGATACAAGTTGACTTGATGACCAAAAAGACAGGGCCAATGCGTAGTCCTTGGGTTGATGGATTCTATTGATGTTTTAGATTAGCCAAACCTTGCAATAGAGTAAGGATATTTTGATGCCCTAGCAACAAAATCCTAACTATTACCTTTGTGAGGTATCAAAATTCACTTGGGAGAGCCAATTAAGATTGACCAAGGGGATTGCGATGTACATATTATTCATGTGTAATGCATGCAATAATGATATCTACCTTCTATACAATTTATCTTCAACAACAATGGTGCAATATAAAAACTCTAGATTTTCAAGGTATTCCAAACATTAGACATTAAATCAGAAATTTTCAACAAGAAGGCTCACTTACAAGATAACATGCATGGACAACCTTTATTGATCCAATATACCTTCTCCAAAAACAAGATTATAGCTCCAATAGACAAAATGCTCCATAGATCACATCTTTCCAAAGATACAAGAAGGCCAAAATTCTTCTAGAGAGGCCAAATTAGTCCAAGTGATGATGTCTAAAATGAAAGCCCTCTCCTCTATTTATATGAGGAGGATGAGTCATAATATTAGCCTAAAAGCCCCTACTAGCAGTTAAATCACAAGAAACCCTTGGGTTATAAGCCAACTATTAAAATTGGCAACGAGCGCCCAACTCTATGTGGGTCATCTTATTTATGGCAACTGATATTTTTCTTGGATTCCTCTCATCGAGAGGTGTAGGATTGATTTAAAGATCATCCGATTTCGATAAGTATTCATGGAGATATGAATTTATTTGTGTTATGGGACAATTCGTCAAGGTCGGCCAACAACCAAACTACCTCCACTTGTGCTCCACGTTTTAGTATAAATACAAGTGCCTTGCAAGTCATTTGTACACACAACTCTCTTGAGATTTATTCTTCTCCACTTGTTTTGGGTTTTAGTGGAAAGAAGAATCTCTAAGGGAAAAACTCAGTCCTAGAGAATATGCCCTAGCCCATGAAAGCCCTACACATAGATCCAGGACACTGTCATATTAAGAAGCAGACATGCCCTAATCCTCTTTGCTGTCATAGAAGACAACGGTTGTCTAATACGCTGTCCAAAAGGAGACCCTCACTGCTGTCATGAAGGAGATTGAAGTAGGCTCCCTCGTTGTCCTATAAGGGTTTGCTATATGCCCTAAACTGTTGTGTGTTCAAGTCCTAGCCCTAGCCGTAGGTCTAATTTGAGGCCATGACATGGGAGGCTAGGGCAGCATGGGTTGGAGGACTGTTTCACGGGTTGAACAAAGTCCGAAGTGTTGGTTGGAGGGTCGAGGGTCTGTCCTTGAAGGCTAAGACAAGAAAGATAAGTTTCAGCGATGTTTGAGGTGGTTCCTAGGTGGAGAAGCCTTGGGAGAGGCAACGCATATTGTTGTGGTTAGGCCGTAGGCCCTACCTCATTATTGAAGGACAACGTAGGGTATATTGAGGGATGTTCATGCCCAAAACAACATCAAGTCAGGTGAGCATGTCTCCTAGTATATGCCACAGCCAAGGAGGGATGTTTGGGTGATTGTTTAGGGGCTGTCAATATGCCCTAACCAGTCACAATCACAACAGCTATATTGCAGACTTGAAACTGCAGTAAGACATAGTGATAGTGTAGCAAGATGCATGGGCAACATGATGCAGTAAGGTGCATAAAGAAGCATGATAAATGCAGTGACTGTTGTAGGTAGTATGGATGCAGTACAGTGCAACACATTGATACAACTTGGTGATGATGAGCATGATGTGAATAGGGCAACAACAAAAGGTATTGAAGCAGCATGTTGAAGTGATGATACATTGCAGTATACATTGAGCACAGTGATGGGTACAATCATGATTAGTGAAGTATGATGAGATGCAACATAGCAATGATAAGTGCAGCATGGTGATGGAGTCACCTTGGAGAATCAGTTGAAGCAACATGTCTTCAATTGAGTTTAGCTACCTCATGTATCAACTTCTTAAAGATAATCTTTGCTCTTATTTAGATAAGTCAAAGTGTTGACTTTTGTTGTATATGTACTATCTCTCTCTCTCTCTGCTGAACTATTGAAGAACATATAAGAACAATTGATCAAGGGTTTCCCCACATTGGGTTTTTTCCTTGGCTAGCGCCACATCTTGTGTCCTCTTGTCTTGGCTTGTCTTCTGCGATTTATGTTTATGTTTTATCTGCAATCTACTATTATGCTGATGTGATTGCTAATCTGGAAAAGATGTTGAGCGAACTGTGAAAATTGAAATAAATTGCTCTAAGCATAGAACATACCTAAACTTAACACTAACCAATTACGTTTTGATGAAGAATGCAAAATAAGACCACAAGTGGGGGCCACTAGTGTTTTAGGGCTGATATCCTACTAAAAATAGTCCCCATATGCCATGCCCAAGTACTAGGAGGTTTCAAATGTGATCTTGAAGCATGTAAAATTCATGATTTAAGAGTTGGCCCTCAAATCCACGTCATGGCTCCTTGTGGTCCCAAAATCTAGTTGGGGCACCACAAAGTGATCTCTATGAGTCCCCAACTGTGAAAAGTGTCTTGCTGCATCGTTGAGGGCTTTCGAAGTGCTACTGGCCCTCTCAAGTGTTTGGAGGTGAGACCATCCTCATCTGGGCGTTGGATCAATTGCCATCCCTCAGAAGGTGCTAAGGTTGACTTGTGTTGAGAAATCTAGGGGCAACAAATGTAGGTGATTTCTTTGCTTGTGATAACTTTTTGTGGTTTATTTTTACTTCATTAGATTAGCTTCTTCTTTCACTTGTTGACTATTAGTGTTTTCTTCATCAAATAACTACCAAACCATAAAGAACAATAAGACGAAGGACACAAGATATAGGCGATCATCCAGGGCCAAAACTTCTCCAACTGAGAGGAAAACCCACAAGAATTATTTTCTTCTTATAGACCTTCAATTAACGAATTCCAAGACCTATGACCCTTGACCAAGTCCACTCCAAGACCAAGTCAAAAGTTCTCCTTGATGAACTTCTCTTCCTTCAAGTCAACACTGGTCAAACTTGTTCCACAACTTCAGATTTTGGCCCTAGCTCAGAAATTCGGCATGTTTTTGCAGACCTGCAATTTCGGCTTCTTCTGTAGTAACCCTAGGTCACAACTTGAAAAGTGTAACTAGGTTCGGTCTTCATAATGACCTGTAAATGTGATTTTATGTATTTGATGTAAAGAAAAATAAAATTATTTTTGTAATGCTTGCCTCTTGGGTTTCATGAGCAAAGAATTTTATTTTTAGTGATGACACACATTACGAGCCTTTAGGATTGGTGATAAATTCAAAGAGAGTCAATATGAAGGATCCTTGTTGGGCATGTTGCATTTTTATGAGTCATTAGATAAGTATAAATAACCCTCCAAGACCAAGCAAAGTCTCCTCCTACATGTTGGCTTCAAAGGATAATAATATCTTCATAAAAGGACATGTCATGTCCAATTAGCCTGGGAAACAACTATAAATAGGGCAACTTGACCCTATTTCAGAGACAATTCGGTCAAAGGTCTGAAGTACAAGGAAGTGTGAGGTTCATCAGGGAGGCAACCTATCACCAAGTGAAGGAAATTAGAACATAACCAAGTTTATTTTGATTTATTTTGGGTGGATACTCTTTACACGTGTAAGGTATAGGGATTGTAGAAGAAGACGGGTTATTACAGGTCAGCCATATAGAAAGTGAGGGTGGTACTCAAGCTGTATTATTATTATTATTATCCAATTTTAAGGCCACAACTAAGCCAGACACCAAATTGGTGTAGGAGACCCCCTTGCCTGTGGGACAAGGGACCCACGTCTATGCAGTTATTTGACTGCTAAGTCTACGAAGGCATACATACTCTACTCGCCTATGGTTTTGAACCTTGATGTCTTAGGAGGAAACACATGCTTTTAACCATTGGGCCCACTCAAGCTTTATTACCATAATAGAAGCCTCCATCTAGAGCGAAGGAATTCAGAACATATAACCGAGTTAAGAGCTGAAGCCAAGTCTGAAATATTACAGGCCTGATTCAAGAAACTGAGAAAGGAATCTGAGATTTGAAGGGAAGCCGAGAAAGAGGAAGAAGCAAATAGTTTGACAATCGTTGACTCAAGTAAGAAGAGGAAGCTTTGTGTCTTGGTCTTGGAGTGGCGAATAGGTCAAGGGTCTTGGTTGTGGTATTCGTCAATTAAAGTCTCTATAAGAAGAAGAACTTGTTTGGGTTTTCCTCTCAAATATGAGAGGTTTTGGCCCTGGCTGATCGCTTACATTTTGTGTCTCTTGTCTCTTTATGGTTTATGCATTGGTAGCTATTTGATGAAGAAGAACTCTAATAACTCAAGAAAAGAAGATCTTAATCTAAAGAAGTAAAAAGCACTCACAAGCACTTACTAATAGAAGAGAAATCACTTAATTGCTATGCCTTAGATTTCTCAACATGGTATCAGAGCTAAGGTGACAAAGTCAAGGAAGGGCATCATATAAACGGATAGTTATGGATCAAATCTCGAGAAGGACATCAAAACAATTTGAAGGATATCGAAGTGAATTCAGGATCTACAAGAAAGCATCAAAACCCTAGATTCCTGCCATTAAAGACATGATCAAGAAGCCATCATTGATCCTCATCAACAAGACTTCATTATCAAAAGGGATCTCCCTCTCTGTAAGATCAAGGATCATTATTGAAGAAAACTATCTTTAACAAAGAAAAGTTTTCTATTCTCTATATCATCATCAACATCAAGGAAGCGAAAAGGAGAAAGGAGCATACTATCAGGTAAGTATATGACCTTATCTGAATCTATCAAAATGCCTTTTTGCAAGGAAAACAACAAATTGGTTGGGGTTTCAAACTATCTTGCATAGAAGAAAAGGACAAATCTAAATCTCATTGAAAATGGGGTCATGGATCATGTCAAAGGATCTATCACCAAACCAGGATTCAAAGGATTCAAAGGATTCTGATTGACTCAAAGGATTCTCATTGACTCCATCAAATATCCCCTCATCCCATATGTATCTAAACTCGAAACTTGATGATGATAGAAGGTGTCCTCTTGATGAAGCTGTCTTCCTTCAAAATTGATCCTTCAAAGAAGGGGAGATCACCTTAGTTCCTTGATGATGATGACAATGCCTTCTCCTTGTCTTTCTTTGATGTAGAGGCTTCAAGATGCCTCAATTGTAGAGGTAGGGTCTTTTGAGGATTGCTTCTCCTTGAGGTTCCCAAGAATGCTTAAAGTGTAGAGTCCTTCTCTGAACAAACTAGGGTTTTGAGGTCTTATTTAGTAACTTTCTTCTTCAAGATGATGATGTGATCCTTGTCCTTGTGATGCCTTTGAGATGAGAGGTTGTTCTTGCTGATTGATGCTTTTGATCATCTTGTAGTGCTTCGACCCTTGAGTGTTCTTCTTTAAGCTACCCCTCCTTGACTTGTCACCTTAGCTCTAATACCATGTTGAGAAATCTAGGGGCAACAAATGTAGGTGATTTCTCTGCTTTTGATAACTGTTTGTGGTGTATTTTTACTTCATTAGATTAGCTTCTTCTTTCACTTGTTGGCTATTAGTGTTTTCTTCATCAAACAACTGGGAAACCATAAAGAACAATAAGACAAAGGACGCAAGATACAGGCGATCAGCCAGGGCCAAAACCTCTCCAATTGAGAGGAAAACCCACAAGAATTCTTTTCTTCTTATAGACCTTCAATTGACGAAAACCAAGACCTATGACCCTTGACCAAGACCCCTCGAAGACCAAGTCAAAGCTTCTCCTTGTTGAACTTTCTTCTTTGACTGAACTTGTTATGTGTTGTGAGTGTGACCTTGAATGAGGCCAAGTCCTCTTATATATAGGCTCCTTACCCATGCCTATAGGCTGACATGCCCTCTTGATAGGCTGACTTGCTTCTTTAG
The DNA here is from genome assembly GCA_000404065.3 of Pinus taeda. Lineage (NCBI taxonomy): Eukaryota > Viridiplantae > Streptophyta > Pinopsida > Pinales > Pinaceae > Pinus > Pinus taeda. The sequence goes on along the minus strand of APFE030071036.1, from coordinate 219,957 downwards.
GAGGCAGATTTGATTGTAGCCCATAGACAAGGTCTTGGATGGTCTTTTGACTCTATCTTTGACACAAATAAAATTCGTTTTACAATATCTAACATGCCCAAATGGGTCTTTCATACCTGACAATGACTTAATGACTTGTAGACTCAATGAGAAGCCCTAGGAGCTCACAATGAGAGCTTGACCTAAAAATAATTTTCCTTGAGCATGAAACCCATGCCTCAAGAGTAACAAACATAAATTTATTTTTCTCATTACATAAAATCATGATTACATATGTCATTATGAAGACTGAACCTAGTTACTTAATTCAACAGCCTAGGGCATGCTTGGTCCAGGTATGACATCCTAAAAAATCATCAAATCCAGTGCAAAGAGGCACAACGTCCTGGGTGCAAGGAGTGCTCTAGTACATGTTTGATATGCTGGTGTTGCCAAGAGGCCCAAGAGTCCCAACACTTCACTTGATGGTGCTAGTATGCCCCTCTAATGGCTTGGGTGTCTGTGGGTAAGGTGCCCCAAACATGAGCTGCTGAACCACCTAACAATCACAACACAAATTCTAGTGAAAGTAACCAGTTACTAGGGACAAAATCATTATTGCATCTAAGTGAACCAAGCTCGAGTGTCATGGGCTATTTAATTCTTCATATAAGAATCACCTTCCAAAATCAAGGCTTTGAACTTGCAATGGTGTTTTCTCCCCAGGTAGGAGTAGCTAAAGGACAAACCTTTTAGGTGTTTCCAACCCCTAAGGGGAAGTGACGTTTCCTCAGTCCACCCTTCAATTAATAGGTGTTAGTGGATAATAATGATGATCACTGAGGGGATAAAGCTTCACAACCAAGTGCCATGGTCAAATGGACCAGCGGATGGGGATCTACATCCGGAGTGTATAGATGTGAGGAGGGAGCATTCGTGGATGCATGAGTTACCAACTCGACTTTTGTTTTTCCATCCTTCTTGTGCACCTTTTACTTTTACTTGATTTTTCTTTGTATTACTACTCATAGCTCAAGGGTTAGAGCTCACTTTGAATGATGTGGTAGTTGTTTTTTCCTTTAATGATGAGTCAGTTCTTCGCTCATTGAGGGTTGGACATGCAAGGGTTCCTTTTGATGATGTAATAGAACAGTATGTGGTCAAGAACTGAATGATGGCCATAATGAGTGAGGTAGAGCTGATGCTAGGCTTTTTCCCATGTGCTAATTTGTATGTCATGGCCATCTTTTGCATTTTGTTGGGAGCAGGATCCCCCAAGGACAGTTTTGGGGCCAAAAGCCTAGGTTTAAGTCAATTTTTGTAATATTATTGTAAATACTCTGCAATTTGTGGTCGTGGAGCGCGAAGGTGTTATGTGTCATAAAGGGTAGTCCACCCTTAGTTTTGTAAAAGTAAAGTTGGCTGTAAGAGAACTACCCATGGTTCGTGAACCATGGGATTGTATAAAAAGAGCTAAGCTCTAGGTAGTTTGAAGAAGAAAGACAATGATGGATGATATAATAAAATCATAGTTTTAGAGTAAGAATTCTAAGTCTTGGGTTGTAGCGTAGGTAAAGGCTCTGCAACTGAGTGCACAAATGCCTAGGGTAGAAGTCCGCAGCTGAGTGCGCGGACCCCTGCAACTGTGTGCGCAGGGCAGACAGAGTTTGTAACCACTTAAAATATATTAATAAAGAGAGATACTCTGCAATTTTTGTGTCTTTGTTCTGTTGATGCATCTTGACATGTTATGTATGAATCTTCTTTATTATGCTATATGGTGCACGAATGAATGCAATTACATTGAATAACTAAATGCATATACGAATATCTGTTTACGCAGGGATAACTATAATTGTTTGATAAGATAAGCAAGGCACTTAGATTAATTGGGGAATTTGTACGACGCGCTGCTACCTGAGTAGCAGGTTTGGGCTGTGCAAAGGACGACCGTATCCTTTCACGGAGGTATTGAAGAACGGAACGCAGGGTTTGTCTTGCAAGCACTAAAGCGAAGCAACCTACATGAAGGCAGGGATAAAGGGAATTAAACGACATCACGACCATCTCAGGGTGTGGAAACTTGGTTCCAACATCCCCTCATACTGCTTCGGGTGAGACTTTAGTCTGCGCTCCACAGGCTGATGCCGAAAGGGCTAGTAGTGTAGGTTTTTGTTTGGCTAATTAACGGTGAACCTGGGTCAGGCCCCCTCAAGCCAACACATTTTGATTTTCATTCTTTTTGTTTTGTTGTGGCCATGATATGCTTTTTCTGTTTCTTAAGTTGCATCAACCTCCAAGGGAAAAGTTTCCAGGACCTACCCAAGTATATGGATGCATGGGTGCCAAATCCCAAAGAACCAATGGTTAATTGACCCTGAAGAATGGAAGTGAAATATGGGGACTGTAATGTATGTTGGAAAGTGTTGGTATGACATACGGATAGATGGAACTATGCTATCTCAATGACGACTTTCCAAGTAGTGCTTTACTTATACCCATCGGCCCATTAGGGGAGGTCCCATTGGATTAGGTGTTATTTGCTATAGGTCTATGTCTAAAATCATGATCATAAACACACAGACATACGCCAACACTAGCACTTGGCACAGCGAAAAACATATAGCAATGAATCAACTCAGTGCACAAGACAATTTTTAATCCAAACCTTGTCATATTACAAATCTTAATACATCCCGTTCCACAGATCATGGCCCTTACTTACAACCCTGATACAAGAATTGTTGAGATATTAGTGTTGTCATTGATGGCCATATGGATTGAATATATATGTATGCAAAATAGAAGTAGTGGACCCAAGGAGCAGTCCCAAGGAGTAGGAGTGACAAGCCAAGGGGGAGCAGATCCAAGAGAAGCAACCAAAGAGAAGCCATCAGAAGTCAAGACAAGGGCCAAGTCAAGAAGCAGAACCGTGAGAAGACCGCATATGCCCAAGAGAAGGAGCTAAAGGGAAGATAAGCGATATCGGAGGAGGAAAGAGAAACAGATCAACAGAGAAATCATATTGGCGAAATCATATGAGCGCCTTTATGTGTTACCACTTAGAAACCCCGTCTCCGATCTCTGATTTGAATGGGACCTTTGACATCCGAACTGTTGATATGCAGACTTGATCAGTTTACCATAACATCTTAAATGTAAAATCGCATCCGCCCTTTATCGGAGTTTTTGAAATGAGACCTCTGATTAGATCCTCCGATCTCCGATTACGATATGTGTTGCGGACCCGATTGAGTTTATTGTAACGACTTCAATGTAATATCACATCCGCCATATTACAAGTTTTAAAGCTATTGTCACGTTGAAATCTCCAATTGCGATATGTGTTGCGGACCCGATTGTTGCATCATAACACGCCTTAATGTAATATTGCATTCCCCATATTGCAAGTTTTAAAGTTGTGTCACATTGAAACCTTTGTTGCGATATATGTTGCGGACCCGATAGGACTATGAAAACAATTTAATATAATATCACATCCATCAATGGTGAGAGCATGATGCGGACCCGATTGGAAGTATCAAAACGAGTTTATCGAAATATCGCATTCGCTACGTTGGAAGTAGGGGTGGTATGTGTTATAGGAATATCAACGATATTGATATCGGAACTTAGAACATGTGCACAACTTGAAAACCTTCGATATTCACGAAGTTGCAATATGTGGGATTAAAGCAATGACGTGGCATGTGGGACCTCCGGACATCCATTGTAATGTGGCTATAACCTCTCGTATGTTGCTATGTGGTTTCCATAAATAACAAGACTATGTTATATTTGGTTGAATATTAACAAAAGACCCCTTCCGATATATTTTTAGTATGCCACCTCATACACAAGTCAACCTCTCCTCCAATGAATGTGTCTTTTCGTTATTGGTGAATCTTGTATATATACAAGTCAAATACTTCACTTCAAGGATTGACCTCGATCATCCATCGCAAAGAGGGAGATATAGGTCACAAATCATGAACTTGAAAGAGAAAAGGATAGGAGACTTAAAGGCCGAGAAGGATCACTAGATATCTGAAATAGATAAACCCGTAAGAGCTCGGACCCATGGGACATTTTTAGTTTGGGTAAAGTCTTGTTCAATGTACGATTTCATTCAGAAGGGGTAGATCAAGTGAATCAGGCATCTGTGAGTGGCTCGGAGCTACAACGAATTTGCGAAGGAAGAAATCTTTTGTAGCTTGGCAGAAGTGTAGACCTTGTCCTGAAGAACACTTTGATTAGTAGCTCGGATTAGTTCCCTATCTTTGTCGCAGATTTGTGAAAGGCTCGGATAAATAAAAGGTAGTCTTGTAGACTTTTCTGTGAAGGAGCTTGGTGGAAGAACTAGTGCGTGAAGGTGTGAAGAAAGTCTCGGATCATCAGTGTAAGGGAAAGTCCTACAACACTAGGAGACAGATTTGGCTATACTCTGCTGAAGCAAACAAACATGTGAAGCGCAGAACAAGATTTGTAACTTATCTATCTTTATTAAGAAAACTGAGGGGTTGGTGACCTAGGGTTTGGAGCCTCTAAATCAAAAAAGGATAGGGTTGGAGCCCTAGGGGTCGGAGCCTCACAAAAGTCCAAGTTGGTGCTTGGCATCAGGTTGGAGCCTGGAAGATTAAAGGGTTGGTGCCCTCAAATATCATTGTACTCAAATTTTTAAAAGAAAATTGGTGTCCTTATTTATTTATAATAAAATCCTTATTATTTATTTCTCTGTTTATAATTGTGAAGAATCTTAACTAGTAAATATAACAATTCAAAAGAAATACTGATTCAACCCCCTCTTAGTAGTTCCAACAATTTGTATCGGAGCCAACTTCTTGATAATCAGCCTAATAGTTGGAAGAATGATTCTTGAGTCACAATGAAGAATCAAGATGCAAGAAAAATACCTCAATTTGATGGAACAAACTTTGGTTTTTGGAAGCGTAGGATGACATTCTATTTAATGTCTCTTGGACCTAAAGTATGGCAATCAATTACTGATGGGTATAAAGTTCCAACTATTCTACTGACAGATCATGATGAACGGAAAGCCTATATAGCAAATGCCCAAGCACTAAATTGCTTAGCAAGTGGAATTTTTGATTTCTAATTTACAGAAGTTATGAACTATGATTCTGCCAAGGAAATATGGGACAAACTTATTGGTATCTATGATGGAGACTCCAAGGTCAAAAAGGCGAAACTCCAAACACATAGAAGACAATTTGAGAGCCTTAAGATGGATGACGAAGAAGATATTGCAACCTATTTCCTCCGAGTAGCTGAAGTTGTCAACTCACTCAAAGGCCTAGGTGAAACCGTCCAAGAAAGCACAGTTGTCCAAAAGGTTTTGAGATCACTTCCAGAACATTTTGATTCCAAAGTCAGTGCCATAGAGGAATTGAAGGAGTTGGATGATCTAAAAATGGATGAAATTCATGGGATTCTCACTGCATATGAAATGAGAAAAGGAATCCCTAGCTCCAAGGAAGCTGCTTTCAAAGCTTCAAGGTTATCCAAGAAAGGAAGAAAAGATAATTATAAGCGTGATGATTCCGACACTAAATTTGAACTGGCCCAATTCGTAAAGAAGCTATGGAAATGGTCGAAGCTGAAAGGTAAGTATCCTCTCATTTTTCTTAAATGTGGAAGAATAAGATATTACGCTACAAGATGTCCTCATAAGCATGATAGTGATGATGAAGACAAATATAAAAAGAAGATAGTCAAGAAGAAAAGGCTTAACAAGAAGAACTTCTTCTCCAAACATGACTTTGATGAAGAAGAATTCATGGTTACCAAGAAGAAATCAACTAAAGATATCTCTCTACTCAAAAGAGATGATGATGTGTCTGATAAGGAAGATAACTATGCTGAAGACAATGAAGTATTATTTGTGGCATTCATAAATAAAGATGATTACGAACAAGAAGAAGAAGGAAATATGCATAATCTACTAATGAGCACCATTGAAGAAAATGAGAAATTCCGAAAGAAGGTCATTTCTCTCAAAGTTGAAAATGAGGAAGCAAAAAGGAAGGAATAGTTCTTGAACAATAAACTAAAAGAAAGAGAAGAAATTTGCAGAAAACGTGAAGCTGAAGTTGTTTCCCTAAGAAAAGAATTGGATCAAGTTAAAAAGAGTTGGCAAAGCTCTAAAACTCTCGATAACATTCTTAATACACAAAAACCTCATCATGACAAGTCTGGAATTAGTTTTAAAGGAGAATCATCTAGTACGAAGGAGAATGTAAAAACTCAAAAATGTTATGGTGACATCCTATACAATCATCCAAAAGAAGAGAAGCCATCCCACCAAGTGCAAAGGTCCACCTTTAACAACCCAAGAAATGAAGGAAGACTACCTCCAAGGAAGAATACGACATCAAGTCAAGGCTATCTTAATAGGTATCAATCAATCTTTCTTGGTCATTGCTTCCATTGGAAAAGCTTTGGTCATCAAGCTAAGCATTGCAAAGCTAATAAGGATAATGTTTCAAGATATAAGATCAATCATCAAAGCAAGCCACATAGCCTAAAAACACAACGACATATCAAGACTTACAATTCATTTGATCCTTTGGCTAAGTATGATCTTGTTTGCTCAAATGCAATGATTATGGCCATGATCCACAAAATTGTTCATCCAAAAGCGAAGAACCCACTACTGATAAATGTGGTCTAGCTTTATGTGCACATAGTGATGAAAATCAATGATTTGTGGATAGTGCGTGCTCAAGACATATGATAAGTGACCAAAAGATGTTTATCACGTTAAATAAGAAGGATGGAAATGTATATTTTGGAAGTGGATCTGCTAAAATTGCAGGAAAATGGACTCTTGCTCTTGTTAATGGAAAGGGAAAAGCTCAAAATGTATTAAAGGTGGAAGGACCGAGACACAGTGTTTTAAGTGTCAGCCATATTTGTGACCAAGGACATAATGTTGTCTTCAGTACTAAAAAATGTGAGATAAGGAATTCCTGCTTGGGAAAACTTGTAGGAAAAGGAGTTAGAACACCAGACAACGTATATATCCTAAGTAAAATTCAAGAAGATAGATGCTATATAAATCGAGCAAACGAAAACTGGTTATGGCACAAACGATTAGGGCATCTAAGCTTTGATAACCTGGTTAATATTAACAAAACAAATGTAGTAAGCGACATTCCAAAAATTGTCAAGCCAGATCAAGTCATGTATGGTCCATGCTAACATAGGAAGCAAACTAGAACCTGCTTCAAGACTAAGGAGATCTCAACATCAAACCTTTGGAGATCATACATGTTGATTTATGTGGACTGATTAGAATGCCAGCTCTACAAGGCAAAAGGTACTTTGCTCTATTTGTTGATGATTATACTAGAATGATGTGGGTATATTGTATAAAGCTTAAATCTGAAGCATTTGAGTGTTTTAAGAATTTCAAAGCCCTTGTGAAAAATGAAAAAGAATAAAAAATGAAGTGTCTTAGAATAGATAGAGGAGGAGAATTTACTTCTAAGGAATTCAATGATTTCTGTAATCTACATGGAATCAAAAGAGAACTTTCTGTAGCTAGAACTCCTAAACAAAATGTAGTGGAAAGAAGAAACAAAACTGTGCAAGAAATGGAAAGAACAATGTTACTAGCAGTTGATTTACAAGTTAAGTTTTGGAGAGAAGCAGTTGGTGCAACAATGTATACTTTGAATAGAGTCCAACTAAGACCAAATAATGACAAAATTCCATATGAATTATCGAAAGGAAGACTTGCTTTGGTAAAATACTTCAGAATTTTTGGAAGTAAATGCTTTATGAAGATCAATGATGACTCACCAGGCAAGTTTGATTCTCGGGTTGATGAAGGAATATTTCTTGGATATTCTACAAGGAGAAAAGCATACAAATGCTACAGTAATCGACTACGAAAGATAGTAGAAAGCATTGATGTGAAGATTGATGAGGTACTCCCAGAAAAAGAAATTGAAGTGTGTGGAGAAGATTATTTTGCTGAAGATTTCAAAGAAGATACAACAAAAGAAGAAAAATATCAAGAAAATCAAAAGGAACCATCTCAGACTCCAACAAAAGTAAAGTTTGTTCTAGAGCACCATCTGGAAGAACAGATTATCAGGAATACAGATGATGGAGTACAAACTCGAAGAAGGATGATTAATACACCAAGGAAAGATGATGTTGCCTTACTATCTATGATAGAACCAAAAAACTTTCCTCGAGCAAGGAACCTCATTGGGTAAAAGCAATGGAAGAAGAAATGTCCCAAATCGTAAAGAATGAAACATGGGAATTTCTACCTCGTCCAAAAGATAAAAATATAATTGGAACCAAGTGGGTGTTCAAAAACAAAATGAATGGAGATGGACAAATCATCAAAATAAGGCAAGGCTTGTTTGTAAAGGTTATTCACAAATAGAAGGAATCAACTTTGAAGAAACCTTTGCGCCTGTAGCTTGTATGGAGGCTATAAGAATGTTTTTGGCATTTGCTTGTTCAAAAGGATTCAAAGTTTATCAAATGGATGTGAAATATGCATTTCTAAATGGTGATCTAAAAGAAGAAGTTTACATGGAGCAACCGGAAGGGTTTGACCTGGCAGAAGGAAAAGACTTTGTATGCAAATTGAAAAAGGCACTATATGGATTAAAACAAGATCCTCGAGCTTGGTACACAAGACTGGATCAACAAGTCTTCAAATAAGGGAGTGGCAAGAAGCAATCTCTACATGAAGATGGACGAAGACAAACTGCTAGTCACTCTTGTATATGTTGATGATCTGATTTTTGCCAGCAATGATGATGAGATGAGCCATGAATTTGCTCAGAATATGTTGAAAGAGTTAGAAATGTCAAAGATTGGTGAGCTGTCTTACTTGGACGGCAATTAACTCAAACTACAACATGTATGTTCATATTGCAAGCAAAATACCTTAAAGACCTGCTTAAAAGGTATGGGATGGAAGAATGTGCACCTATGAGCACATTGATGACCACAACTTGCAAATTGAGCAAAGATGATGAATCCCCTCGATAGATGCAACTCTTTACAAGTCCATCATTGGAGCTCTCCTATACTTAACTGCTACACAACCCGACATTATGCAAGCAATAGGAATGGTGGGAAGATTTCAATAAGCTCCTAAGCAATGTCATTTGTTGGTTGCAAAGAGAATCCTCAGATACTTGAAAGGTACTTTTGATTTTGGTCAATGATACCCAAAAGCACTACTCTTACCATGATAGCTTACACCGATGCTGATTGGGGTGGAAGTGTAGATGATCAAAAAAGTACCAGTGGAAATGCATTCTTCATGGGAGATTGTCTAGTATATTGGCTCAACAAAAAACAAGTCTTCTATATCTCTCTCCACAGCTGAAGCCGAATATATAGTTGTTGCAGACTATTGTACACAAATATTGTGGATGAAGGAATCATTGAGATATGTCAACATAGAGACTAATCAACTAATCACCATCTGCTGTGACAATACCAGTGCCATCAGTCTTTCAAAGAATCCGGTAATGCACTCAAAGACCAAACATATTCCAATCAAATACGACTTTCTTTGTGAACAAGTTGTTGAAGAGAATGTCAAGTTGGAATATGTAAATACAAAGGAATAGATTGCATATATCTTCACAAAACCACTACCACGAGAAGCATTTGAAATCTTTGCCAAAAGATGGGGGTCATTGCTCTTGCATCACATTAAGAGAACACATTGATTAGAGTAGAAGCAAGATGCAGGGGGATTAACTTGATAGGAGGGGTACTTCGACACCCCATTTTCTATTGGTGCCAAAGGGGGAGAGATTACAAAAAGGAGAGGATCCAGGAAAAGGAGTATATTACCACAAATGACAAAGAGGAAGATTGTTGAGATATCAATGTTGTCATTGATGGCCATATCAATATACAAAATAGAAGCAATGGACCCAAGGAGTAGGAGCGACAAGCCAAGATCCAAGAGAAGTAGTCCATCAGAAGCCATCAGAAGTCAAGAGCAAAAGCGACAAGCCAAGGAGGAGCAGATCCAAGAGAAGCAGCCAAAGAGAAGCCATCAGAAGTCAAGACAAGAGCCAAGTCAAGAAGAAGACAGTGAGAAGACCACATATGCCCAAGAGAAGGAGCTAAAGGGAAGATAAACGATATCGAAGGAGCAAAGAGAAACACATCAGCGGAGAAATCATATCGATGCCTTTATGTGTTACCACTCAAAAACCTCGACTTCAATCTCTGATTTGAATGGGACCTCCGATATCCGAACTGCAGATATGCAGACCCAATCAGTTTATCATAACATCTTAAATGTAAAATCGCATTCGCCCTTTATCGGAGTTTTTGAAATGAGACCTCTGATTAGATCCGCCGATCTTCGATTACGATATGTCTTGTGGACCCGATTGAGTTTATTGTAACGACTTCAATGTAATAGCACGTCCGCCATATCGCAAGTTTTAAAGCTGTCACGTTGAAATCTCCGATTGCAATATGTGTTGCAGACCCGATTACTCCATCACAACATGCCTTAATGTAATATCACATCGCCATATTGCTAGTTTTAAAGCTGTGTCACGTTGAAACCTCCGATTGCGATATATGTTGTGGACCTGATAGGACTAACAAAACAGTTTAACATAATATCGCATCCATCAATGGTCAGAGCATGACGTGGACTCGATTGGAAGTATCAAAACGAGTTTATTGGAATATCACATCCGCTACGTCGGAAGTTGAGGCGATATGTGTTATAGGAATATCGACGATATTGATATCGGAAGTTAGAGCATGTGCACAACTTGAAAACCTCCGATATTCATGAAGTTGCGATATGCGGGATTAAAGTGATGACGTGGCATGTGGGACCTCCTGACATCCATTGTAATGTGGCTATAACATCTCGTATGTTGCTATGAGGTTTCCGTAAATAACAAGACTATGTTATATTTGGTTAAATATTAGCAAAAGACCGCTTTGGATATATTTTTAATATTCCACCTCATGCACAAGTCGGCCTCTCCTCCGATGAACGTGTCTTTTCATTATTGACAAAACTTGTATATATACTAATACAAGTCAAATACTTCACTTCAAGGATCGATCTTGATCTTACATCACAGAGTGGGAGATACAGTTCACAAATCATGAACTTGAAAGAGAAAAGGACAAGAGAGTTAAAGGTTGAGAAGGATTACTAGATATCTGAAACAGATAAAGCCGTAAAAGCTCGAACATATGGGACATTTTCAGTTTGGGTAAAGTCTTGTTCTGTGGACAATAACATTCAGAAGGGTCAGACCAAGTGAAATAGGCGTCTGTGAGTGGCTCGGAGCTACAACGAATTTGCAAAGAAATGGATCTTTTGTAGCTCGACAGAAGTGCAGACCTTGACTTGAAGAACATTCCGGTGGAGGTTTGATTAGTAGCTCAGATTAGTTCCTATCACTGTCTCGGGTTTGTGAAAGGCTCAGATAAATAAAAGACAGTCTTGTAGAATTTTCTGTGAAGGAGCTCGGTGGAAGAACTAACGTGTGAAGGTGTGAAGGAAGCCTCAGATCATCATTGTAAGGGAAAGTGCTACAGCACCAGGAGACAAATCTGGCTATACTCCATTGTAGTAAATAGACATGTTTAGAGCAGAACAAGGTTTATGACTTATCTATCTTTATTAAGAAAACTGAGGGGTTGGTGCTCTAGGGGTTGGAGCCTCTAAATCAGAAAAGGATAGGGTTGGAGCGCTAGAGGTCGGAGCCTCACAAAAGTCCAACTTGGTGCTGGCAACAGGTTGGAGCCTGGAAGATTAAAGGGTTGGTGACCTCAAATATCATTGTACTCAAATTTTGTAAAAGAGGATTGGTATCCTCATTTATTTATAATAAAATCCTTATTATTTATTTCTCTGTTTATAATTGTGAAGAGTCTTAACTGGTAAATATAACAATTGAAAAGAAATACTTATTCAACCCTCCCTAAATATTTCCAGCAAGAATGATTAGGGGTTGGAGTCAACAACTTTGACTACCAATCTGCCCCTGAACAAAGTACACTTGAATTACTTGCTGAAGGAGCGCTCACTCAACTCTTTTTGTCCATGTACCTTGAACACATCTGGTATGTCCTTTGCCACCTCTTGTGTTGCTCACAAGTAGTTTTGCTGTTCCAGATCTGCTTGCATCTTCAACTGCTCAAACTGGCACTATCAGTCTCTCTTGGCTGCTCCAAAATGATTGAATATAGGCTCATCAAATTGCTCTCTAGCTGCTCTCATGCTTCTCCAAGATAGCCAACTTGTAGGGACTTCAACTTCTGCCCTCTTATCTCTGATATGCTGCTCCAAGTCACAGAATGACAAACCTACATCTTGCATAATCAACCTTCTTGTAACTGAAATGCCTCCTTGTATTCACTGAACTAGGGCAACACACAATCAATCCTCACACAATGATCAGACCACTTCTATATCACTGAACTTGGGGCTTACTTGGTAGTGCACAAGACGCAGGAGGAAAGGAGGCTAAACAAACTGCCCTAGCCGCAATGCTTAAGAGGATGGTTTACCCGCAGTCCAAGAGAGAAGATCCCTGCTTCTATAAGCAGCCTAAAGGATGCCTAGCCGCAGTCCAAGCATGGAGATATAACACGAGTTAGGAGACCTATACACGCTGCCCTAATATGCAGGTCTATCTTGCCCTAGCCGCAGGTCTATCTTGCCCTAGTTGCAAGTCTATGATGCCCTAGCCGCAGGCCATTTCAGGTGACCGGATTGTTGCTACAGGAGGCCGAGGTGCATTTGGTGACTGTCTTAAGGCTGAGACAGATCCGAGAGGTTGTTTCTAGGGTCGAGAGGGCAGGCTGGTAGGCCAAGTAGAGGAGAAGCGAAACACTTGTAATTGGGTGATTGTTTGGGCACATTTTGGAGGAGGCCGTAAGCGACAACAAGGCTGTGCGGTAGGCCACAGGCCATACCACTACAGCAAGGGATAACGTGGGCTGTTTTGGGTCATGTTGTGCCCTAATCTTTAGTGTGGAGGCAGAGGGTTCACACTAGGGTAGGCTGCAAAGATTAAGGGCTGTTTGGTTGACTGTTTGAGGCTGTTGCAGTAGTCTAAGGTGCCCTAACCAGTCACTATCACAATAGCAGCAAAGCAGACTTGGAGTAGCAGTTTGTGTGATGTGTTGGGTCATTGTTGTGACCAAATTTGGATCAGTTTGTTGAGCAGCTTGTGGGTGCCAAGTTGGAGGCTTGATTGGGTATGTTTTAGGGCTGACGTGGGCCACAGTGACGCCCTAAACAGAACACAGTCATAACAGCAATGATACTTGCTGTAGCAATGGTACATGGGACAACAATGAGTACATGTTGTACAGTGCAACATAGTGCACAAAGGAGCAACAATGCATATCATGATGTATAGTGTGTATATGAATATTGCTGGACATTGGTGCAACAATGGGACAACATGGTAATGATGAGGTATTGCAGCAGCAGGATGATGAGGTATTGCAACCTACAATTGGGTGCAACATAGTGCAATGAAGAACTCAGCATAGTGCAACAGTATAGTGATGGGTACAATCATGATTAGTGAAACATGATGAGATGCAACATAGTGATGATGGGTGCAGCATGATGCAACACAGTGGGGTGCAGCATGATGCAACACAATGATAGGTGCAACAAGGCGATGGAGTCACCTTGGAGAATGGGTTGAAGCAACATGTCTTCAACTGAGTTCAGCTACCTCATGTATCATCTCTTCTTAGAGATGATCTATGCACTTATTTAGATAAGTCAAAGTGTTGACTTCTATTGTATATGTACTATCTGTCTCTCTCTCCGCTGAATTATTGAAGAACATATAAGAAGAATTGATGAAAGGTTCCCCACATTGGGGTTTGTCCCTGGCTAGCGCCACATCTTGTGTCCAAGTCTTGGCTTGTCTTCTGCGATTTATGTTTATGTTCTATCTGCAATTTACTATTATGCTGATGTGATTGCTAATCTGGAAAAGATATTGAACTAACTGTGACAATTGAAATAAGTTGCTTTAAGCTTAGAACATACCTAAAATTAACAATGACTAAACTAGGGCAACCAATACACAACCTTGTAATAGTGATATTAACCCTTCAACATTTCTGTACTTGGGCATCAACAATTTTTGTCCAAAACCCTATTGAACAAACCTCCACATCTGCAAATCTTGCTTCCTTTCTTCACTTCAAGATAGCCCCTTTCACATTTTCTCTACACACATCTCTGTCCACCCTTCCAACTGTACTAGAGATACATTGCATCCCTTTATTCCCACTGAACATCTGTGATCATCACTTGAGGAATGCTTCCCTATAGACAAAAAGATTAGGTCATCATCTTAGGGTCTCGACCCTCACACTCATGCTAAAAAAAGCCGCAACGGGACAAAACTTGGGGACTAATCTTGTGCTAAAGAAGCCTTGAACTAGGGAACTTAATCATCTGTCCTAAACCCTTTAGGAACAATCCTCCACATTAGTGATTCTTCTCCACAAAGACACGACCTATTTATCCTCCTTTTAGCCTCCACATAGTCTCAAGGATCTTGTTCCTGTGATGATCAAACTCATCCCTAATTTAGAGTTTAGATTGTTATTATTTCTGTGTCCTACCACAAAAAACTTCGGCCCTCATTCCTCCATTACTACTGCCCAAAATTCAGTGTATATGACCCTATTCCCCTCGGTCTCCTCTACTTCAACTCGGTCCTTATTCCACAACCAAAATAGCACACGTCCTGATGCTAAGAATTTCTCGACCCTCATGAACGTAGGGAAACTTGGTCCTAACACAAATCTGAACACAGATAATTCAGACCCTATTGCTGAGATACTCCACACGTCGTATGCGCAGAAATTTACCACATAATCTTCTTCAGATCACGACCAACCTTCCTCCTTGAACCTTTATCAGAACATGAGACAAAAGACCAACATCAAGATTCTTCTTTTTGCTCCTTATCTAGCTCGGCTCCTGAGATATGCAGCATCCTTTACTCTGTCTTTTCTTGAGAAGAAAATGCACTTGTGGATGATCAAATGAGGTCTCAACCACATTACTTTTAGTCTTCCATGAGGGCAACGATAAGTGCTCAAGGGGCAACATTCAAGCCTAGGATGACTTGAACTTTTGATAACAACCCCAACTAATATTATAAAGTAGGTTTCTTTTATTTGATCTCGTCACATCATCAAACCTTTAAGTGCCCCTTAGCCCTTCAAGGTTGCCCCACTTGATTTTGATGGTTAAACAAATAATTTCCTCTTGGGTCTTTGCCCACAACTTTGGGTCCAAAGCCCATTGCTTGGGTACACTTGCCCACAAAACCATTCTGTGTCAACTTCTCCCAAACCCAGTACCCTAGGGTTGTGGGAGTACCTCCCAAGCTACACAAATCAACACTAGGATTGAAGATTAACCCCCCATCTAAGTTGCAGGAAACGTGCCCCTAGGGGTCGTTTCCCAGGGGAAACGAAACGGAAACGAGTTTCCCCGTACCGTACGGCTTGGAAACTCGTTTCCGTACGTACGGGCGCGTTTCCCGAAACGGAAACGCGCCCGTACGTACGGAAACGAGTTTCCAAGCCGTACGGGCCTCGTTTCCAGTTTTTTAAGTTGTGTTTTTTAATTTTTTTTTTGCTGATTAGTTTCTAATTAGGTTTAGGGTTTCTAATGACATCTAGAATCCATTTCGAAAGCTATATAATAGCAGTGCCTCTCATTCTCTCATCACACTATTCAGCAAGGAGTTTCTCTTGGAGATTGGCAGTTGTTTTGAGCATTGAGCAAGGGAGATTGGCAGTTGTTTTGAGCATTGAGCAAGGGAGAGTAGCTGGTGTTTTGAGCATTGAGCAAGGGAGATTTTAGCAGTGGGAGAAAGAGATTTCAGCAGCAAGAGAAGGAGACTTCAGCAAGAGATTTCTGTAGCAGCAGATTTGCCTCAGCTACAACCATATTTCTCTTCTCTTTTCTGGCATTTCCGGGTAGTTTCAAACACAGAAAATTATTTTGGGTAAGCCACATCCATTTTGTAATTTTTTTCTTGCTATTTCTTCAATTTTCTAGGGTTTATGCAGCTAAATTGTTGAAAAACGTTTTTTATTTATAGATTTGTTTTTAAATTTATTTTTGCAGCAGATTTGGCTTAGCTACAGCCATATTTCTGCTC
>APFE030071036.1:187047-203747 GCA_000404065.3 Pinus taeda | reverse complement strand
TACAATAGTGGTCCTTCTAAAGAATGGGATGTGGATGCAGAAAATCCTGATTTGGAGCTCTCTCTTGCTGCCCTGAATATTGAGGAGGATTCTGGAAGTGGAGTTGGTGCATCATCTTCTTCAGCACCACCATCCAGTCTTGAGCATTCTGCTGCTTCTATTTTTGATGAGGATTGTTATGATGAGGATTAGTCTTTTGTGACTTGTCTCTATAGTTCTTGCAGCCTTATAGTCTTTATTGTACTTGCAGCCTCATATACTAATATAAATAAAGGCTGATTTTAGATTTTCCAGTTCCTATATTTTTATTTTCATTATGTGATGACTCATGACTCATGAGTAAATGTGATCATTGTGATGTAAATTTAATCTTAATGTTAAAATTTTTAAGTAAATGTATCATAATTCATTAATGCTTTATGATTGCACATATATATATTAAATAATTTTTTAAATTTTAAATGTTTTTAATATATATAATATATAAAATATTATTATATATATTAGTGTTTCCCCGTTTCCAAAATTTGGGGAGGTCGCGTTTCGTTTCGCTTCCGCGTTTCGTCTCGTTTCCCCGTTTCCCCGTTTCGTGCAACTTAGCCCCCCATCTAAGGTTAGAGAACAATATCATCGTCAAAGCTCATCCTTCTAGATCACCCAATAATCCGTATAAAATGCCCAAAAGCAAACAAGCATAAGCACACGATTGCAAACTGATTAAAGTACCTTTTGAGTAGAAGCCCACCTTCGTCCATGTGCTCATGTCGGATGGGTGAGAAGCATATGGCTGCTGCAAGTGGTAGAAAAATGATTGCATATCATTGGTTAGTTGTGGCTGTTAAGGGTTGCTTGTTGTGTCGTTGATCGGTTGGATGTCAAGAATAGGAGAAAAGTTTTCTCCTATAGGGTTATCCATTTTGGTGGGTCACAACCCATGTGGATTCGTCCTCACAAGTGTGGTTAGATCTTCACTCATGCGACTAGCAACTGGATCTCCCTCAATCATGTGGCCTTTCCGACAGATTATCCTCACACGTGCTGCTCCTGGGCAAGCCCCTTTCCTCACACACATGGCCTTACTGCAGTCTCTTGCTCCACATGTATGGCTTCAGCAAAATTTGTGCTTAGAAATTCAACATGTTCTTCCTCCCATCCACTGAGTCTCCTTCTGAAAATTTTCTATTGTAACTTTTCCTTCTCTCCAGCCTAAAGTCTTTCAATCATTTGAGAAATCTCTCTCTCATATTTGGAGTTCACTTGCCACTTGAGTTGTGTCTTCCTCCCTTTAGGGTGTCTTTTATTATTCTTGATTAAGTTAGATCTTAGACCCTAATATCCCAAGTGATGGATGGCTAGGATTAAATTCTAGCCCGCTTGAGATTAGATCTAAGTCACTAAAGTGAATAATTCACTTTTCCTTAGACATCCTTAGCTCAATAGCCAACGTTAATCAATTAATTAATCGATGTGGTTTTCCTAAGTTAGACTTGGGAAAAAGATCATAATAGATGTTGATTTTATAGTGCAATCAAGACAAGCACAAATTTTCTACCAGATATTTACTTCAAATTATACAATTACTTCTTGAACAAACTTAGATCATTAAGCAATTACACTTCAGGAAATTTCAACCATAAATTTACCCTGAGAAAACCACAAAACTAGGGGAAAAACCCAACAACCTTTTCTTAGGAGAAATTGTCCATTTCAATCAATTTGTACCTCTGAATTCCATTCAAAATATCATTACATTGGCCAAGCCAAATTCCAAGTCAAACTAATCAAAGGAGAGAGAAAGTCAAAGTTATGCTCACAAGTCAAATTTGGTCAAAGTGGCCAAAATTCGGCCCTACTGCTCCACAAAAAAGTTTAGTCAAACTGCCCTATTTGCCTTGTGGTCAAAGCCAGTCAACAGTGCGGTGAACATACAATTTTCTTGCTTCAAATATTTGGACGAGATAGGTCAAAGATGCCCAGAATATTCCCAGAAGATTTGTCCTTCACTCAGTCAGAGATTCCAGGTCAAAGCAGGCAGAATATGCCATGGTCAATGTTGGTCAATGGCAATCAAACTTCACTTGTCAAAGAAACTTCTCCACACATATGAGCATAAATCTTCTTGTTGTAGGTGATCCAAGTTGTGTTGATGATGCCAGTTGACCACTACGTGTCAATGACCCATAGCAGTACACCCCCTTTTTTTACAAGAGGGATAGCGCCTGATCGATGTGTCCATGCCGTCCAACTTTCATCATCAACCTGATTTTCATGTTATAATGTAAACCCATTCTGCATGTATATGATGTAAATAATCTTAACAGATCTGTGTCATGTATGTAATTGCCTAGGTAAACCTATATTTCTGGTGACAATCTACATTCCAGGAGGTTTTTTTGTCTCACTGGTCCATTCTTTGATGGTCGACAGAGTTTTCCTTCAGCCTTACCCCAAAGCTAGAATGAATTTTGTCATCAGGATCTTAGGCGAGTCCTAGTTTTATAGATCGAGTCTATGTAAAAGTGATTTGGGAATAATTCTAACTATTTGGTTATGTTATTTTATTACAAATTGCTTACTCTGCTGGATTATATTTGTGTCGTAGAAATGGGTAGTTTGTGAGGGTCTATTTCAGATGGGTTTTCCCCCTTGTGATGTAAAATATATGAAAATTATAATGTAAAGTGTCTTGAGGGTTGGAAAAATAATTTATCCCCTAATAGGTTAATTAATTAAATTTTCTGGCAAAAAATTAATTAAAATCCTATAGCCAGAAATTTAATTAATTATAGGTTCTAGGTAAATTTAAATTTTCCAAAGGAAAAATTCGTGGGTCCCTAAAATTCAAATTTTAAAAGGTCCCGGGACTGAGGTAAATTAATTATTTTGCTAAATTTTAAGCGTTTGGTCCATTGGGTTTAAGTCAAAGTCAAATTTTTTAGGAAAATAATTCATAATTTTAATTTTGAGTTAATTAAAATGCATTTAATTGAAAAATTTGAATTTCCTCAAGAATTTAGAATTTTGACGGATGAGATTAAAAGAAATTTTAATCCTCATCAACAGTCGAGATTGCTTTGACAAGGATCACTTGAATTAGCCGTTGGAGGATTTATCTTTAAATAGGAGGTCATTTGTCAGTCAGTCCATCTGATCTCTGGATCGTGTACTAAGCTCTCAAGCTCTCTTGTATACTTTCTTGAATTAATGCAAAAGTCTTTGGGGTTTCAACGTGTTGTAGTGTTCCTGTTCATGAATTTATGGTAACATTGTTTTAATTTCTGCTTAATATTATGTGAAAACTATCAATCAATAGCTCTCTTAGAATAATCTGAATACAGGTATCTTATTCAGTTTGTTGGATCTAGGGTAACATTTTTTATTTTGATTGAAGTAGCAGGTATCTCTATTTCTTCCGAATTTTATTGTTGTTCTATTTATCTACTTGATTTGATGGTTGATCTAGTGTTTGCATAAGATCTCTCAGGTTCTCATTGAGTGTTTGGGGATAGTCTTCGGTTGGACCAACCAACTCTCAACACATATTTTCTGAAGAGCCTACTTCATATAAGCCTCAGGATTTATATAATGATAACCTTTTTTTCTGCAGGGTGTTTTTGGGCTAGTACCTCTAAAATTTCAAAGTCTTTTAAATATTTTTTGCAAATTTTGGATAGATTTGGCTATTAAGAGCTTTACATTATTAGATCTGGGAGCGGAGTGGGACTCATACTCCTCATATCTGATAGATCTGTAAATTATTTGTATAGATCTATAAATTATTTGTATAGATCTTTTATTTACTTGTGTAGATTTGAAAGTTTGTAACATAGTTTTGAATTTCAACACTTGGGTTTTTAGGATTTTCTCTATTTTTGTACATATTGAGTATTGGTTTTTTCTCTTTTCACTTGTGCAGGAATAGATTTGAGAAATCAGCCAAGAAAATCTTCAGATCTGAGCTAGATCTAGACCCTGGAGGGCAAGATCTGGGCTCAAAAATTGTGTGCAGGAATAGATCTGAGAAATCAGCCAAGAAAATATTGAGATCTGAGTTAGATTTAGCAGTGTTGTTAAAAGCGCAATTAAATCGCGCTTTTTTCAAAAAATCGCGAGTTTTTCCCTAGCCCGATTTAATCGCGCTTTTTATAAGAAAAAAGCGGGCTAAATTTTTTGCTGTTTTTTTGGGAAAAAAGCTCGGGTTTTTTTTGTTTTTTGTTTTTTTTTTTGTTTTGTTTTTTTTTTTTTTTTTAAATTTTGTTCTCTCGAAAAAAGTGCGTTTTTTTGGGAAAAAAGCTCAGGCTGGTAGGGCAGCGCGATTTATAATGAAAAATTGAAAAAAAAATGAAAAAAATGAATATTTTTGTACCAAACGATTTTTTTTCTGCTTTTTTCCCGATTTTTCCGATTTTTTCCGATTTGTTCCCCACGCCGATTTAATCCCGCTCGCGCTTTTAACAACATTGTGATTTAGACCCTGGAGGGCAAGATTTGGGCTTGAAGATTGTGTGCAGGAATAGATTTGAGAAATCAGCCAAGAAAATCTTCAGATCAGAGATTTTTTGAAGCAGATCTAGGGGTTTTGAGACAGATCTAGGCCCTGGAGGGCAATTTCTTGTCCCAAATTTTTTTACAAGGCCAACCATTAAAGATTTTGCAATAAATCTGAAGATCTGAAGCAATATATATATATATATAATATATATTTTTTTTTTTTAGAATAAGGGTTTCAAGTTTTGGGGCTCCTAAGGCTAGATCTGCCTTGTCCTAACCCAACGCTAGTTCTATTGTCTCTTTGCTAGCTCTCATTTGTCCTAGATTCCCCTTGCTCCATTTTTGATTTGAATATTTAATTTTCTAAAGCTAATCATTGGTGGGTTTGCAGAAAATTTAGTAAAAATTTGTGTTTCAGATATTGAATTTTTTTTGGCAACTTGGGCAAATGATCTTCAAGGCCTAGGGCCTAACGGTTTGATCTTGAGACCAACTTTTTCCTCACTATTTGCCACAACAGTCATATACCTTTCTAATAGTGGTGAAACACACATCTAAGTGGTTTGAAATTAATTAAAAAAATCACTAAATACATTAATAAGTCATTTATGTTTGATGTGTATCAAAAATTTGGCGTAGATCTACATTTTGGGTCACTATTATCTCTGAATAATTCTATTTCTGAAGTCTGAAATATAACAGTGGCAAAATTTCATGTGGGTTAGCCTAAAATCAGTTCCTAAGTTGTCTAATACATTAAGGTATTAATTTCTTGAGTTGGGCATTTATCATTAGGCTTATTTCATGTTTTAATTGCTGGCTGTAATAAGTATATCAGATCTTATATAATTCCGGAAATCACATCATAACAGTCTGGAAATTTTTGATGATTCATGTGGGCAAGTTTGAAAAAATTTTGGTAAATTTTTGGCATAATGATATCATTGATAGCTTATTGTTTTCATTGTCATATTGCTGTTGTCATAAAGTTTTTCTTACTGCTGTCCTAAAAATTAATTTTTGAAAATTAAGTACTCTGTCATGGAATTGTGATAAAATGCATATCTTTTATTTCATAAATTGAGTATTTTTTGAACATCTGTTGATGTTAATTGCAAAGAAGTTTTTGTTCTCTTTGAGCTATAAATGTATCAGAAAGATTTGAAATAAGTTTGTGTTCTAATTGTAATATCTTCAGGGGTTTAATTTTGAGTCTTCATTTAATAAAGTGAGTATTTCATTTGGGTAATTGGGGGCTTTTTGCTACATAAGTGTTTTCCCATCCTCAAGTCTAGCTTCATCTCATCTTCTGGTGCATTTGCATATAAGTTAACTTTGCATAGATAAAATTTATTTCCAAGTATAAGCTTGGTCGATAGACAGATAAATCTCCATCCGTCTTTTCTTGAGAAGCTTGTTTGAATAGTAATTAAAACGGTGAGCTTGCAGTCGTCAGAGCCACAGTTCTTTGCAGTGTCGGAGGCACCAAGTATGTTAGAAGTTCAGGAGAGGTATTGTTAATCACACCTTAGTGTGCTTCTCCTAATCTTTTCTCTGCCAATTACTACGAAATCAGGCTCAACACAGAAAGGATTGAACGGTTCACATTTAAATAGGCATTTAAACTAAAATAACCAAGATTTTTGCATCTCACATTAGTTTTAGGATCTGCATTTCATATAAGATAGTCATTCATCTAAGCAACAATTGCTAATCGATTACTTGATCTTAATTTCCCTAGCAAGATCATTGACTCCATAAGGCACTGGTATCAATCGTTTAAAATCTAATCAAATCCTAAGTCTTGCTAAATCTTAATCAAGTACTTGATCGCCTCGCTGTGTCTCCTGAACTCGCTGGTTCCCAACTAGTTCTTCTTCATTCAATTTTTCCATAGGGTCTACCCCCCTTAGCCTGCTGTAGGGAGACAACATAAATGGAGAAATTGGGGATCAGGGTGACAACCCCTGATCTAAGCGTTGTCGTGGTGACTAGACATTCTGTGCGACAACAATGCCAAAAGTGGAGGACGAGCTCTCAATATATATGAGTGTGATCAAGTGGAATTAACCCATGGGTCAAACCCCTTCATGTGGTGGGGCTGACCTGTCCAACATAGAGCCTACATGAACCATGTAAAAATAATAATTTTCCCGCTTGACTTATTGACTTCAAATACCGACCACAGCTACATATTTTCAACAATAGACACTTACTCAACATGAACAAGTTCCTAAGAAAGTCATCTGACTCCTGCATGCTTGACACTTAAGCTATGCAGAAGTACCTGCCTGCTGCTATAAGCATTAATACATTTTTGGAAGAGATACCTTGTAGTAAACCCAAACCCACTTGACTACTGGCAACTCAGATTTTCCAGTGGTGAATCTAATTTGGCTCCCACAACTCCATAATAGAATTTATATAGAAAGACATCTGAAAACTTAACACTGCTCTCAGAATTCAATGTGCATATAGAACAATCTCATCAGTTGCTCAATAAGGATTTCTCCACATGCATGATTAACACAAGAATCTCCTCAAATTAACAAATCCAATACAGGATTCACCTATTGTCAACTGAATTCATGGAATCGCATAACAGAAAGACGAATACAGGTAGTTCATACATAAATAAATACAAAGCTTATCTTCATTCAAATATTTGTAAACCAAACCAGTTGATGAGGAGTGATTAATCACCCAACCTAGGAATCAACTGTGGATTCTAACTCCAAGCTGGGCCATGATACCACCAGGGCGAAGGAATTCCAATGGGGTTCTAATCTTACTCAACCCAACCCATAGTGCCGAAGATATCAGATGCAAGCAGATATCTACCATCATATCCAACAAGGGAAGCTGCTCCATTGATCTTACCCATCTGTCAATTAGTGTGGATATTCGTCCCCTCAGCAACACAAGCAATGGATATTCTGTTCTCTTCTAAACAGTCCCCAAGGAATTCTTCCCCTCCTGTGTGGATAGGAAGAATTTGATCCCTTAACTGTTCTTTTGGAATCCTGGAGTGGTAAACCGTCAGCTCAACTATGGATAATTCATCATAATTCTTGGCACAGTCTCATGGTTGAAGGTTTACAATATGCTCCAATCACTGTGGACTTTGGAAGCATGGTTCTCTCTTCAAAACCAACCTGTTTTCCTCTCTTAACAACAACAGTGCCCAGCTAACCTGAGGTTCTCACTAGCCTTATGTCATGGGATTCTCTTGTAGATTGCAGATATGACAACCATGGATTATACCAGTTATACCATAACCAGTGAGGAATGTCTGTGGTGATGGAGAGAATAATGAGATAAGGTAACTTCTAAAAAGAATTTACACGTTATGTACTACCCAATGCATGAGGATTATGTGCGTTTCAAGTAACATTACGTGCCTATCGAAAGCACATCTCAAGACAATGTTTGGTAGGGGAGCATTCAATTAAGCATGGGCAACAATGTAGCAATTTCCAAAGGACATGGGAAACATTATTATAATATTATTCCCTTGGACCCTCTTTCTTCCTTTCCTATTGGTACCATAGCTCCTTGTTGCTCATTTAACTAGGGCGTTATTATATCTACCCCTCCATTTCTTTCTACATTCCAACATTACTTGATCGTGCTACTTAAGGCTTTTCTCATATATCTGTTTGTTTAGCTTACTTTACGCTTTCAAAGGGCCTTAGGTACTCCCCTGGATGATCATTGCTGATTGTATTTTTTTCAGTCCCATTGACGATCCTTTTTGGTCATTTGTTGGAATACAATAATCTTATCTTATTCTGACTGTTGTTATGTATCCTGGAGTTGAACAAAGAAGGAGAAAAGCGGCAGCTGATATGAAGTCACTTAATGAAAAAGGATTGAATGCTGTGTATTTGCAATTAGATGTGTAATAATTCATGTGAATTCAATGAGATGCAGTGCCTTTGTATTGTTCTGTTCTTACTGTTGCTGTGTATCCAGGAATTGAATAAGGAAAGAGAAAAAGCAATTGGTGCTATAAAGTCGCTTGATGAAAAAGCAGAGGAACGGCTGAAGTCCGAGCTCCGCCGTAAGGTACTTGCCTTTTGATATTGAAATTTTGTAGAGGCCATGCTTGTAAAATTAATCACAGAATTGTATTATATCTCTACTTCCTAGTCCAGTTACACTTGTCTCTTCTTTGTAGCTTTTCCCCTGTTTTCTGTGTATGTATCTTGTTTCAGAATCATAATGGCTTCATCTTGATCCCATATTGTGTTTAGGAAGAAGAGACAGGTATGAAGCTCAAGAAGGCCCAGCTGCTTGCAAAAACAGAAACAACTGCAGCTATTGCAAAAGAAAAGTCATCCTATTTGAATGATATGGCAGATGCCAACCTTCAAGTATGTTGTTTATCCATTCAATATTCTTTTTTTTTGTTTATTTATTTCTTTTGTCGCATGTAACAAAGCACCCCATTTTCCAGCCTGTAAGCCAGGGTAAGATATTTCATAGGGCTCAAGGCCTTACAACAAAGAAGGCTCAAAGTCATGAGCTTAACATGTTACTTGTGAGAATTGAACCTTTGTGTGGAGGATAACTCCTTCCAACCACCTGATATAAATCCGATTCACAGATTCAATATTCATTTATATATGTTTATCCTGCTTATTAATTGATGCATTGTTTGGGACATGAAATGTTTGTGAGCATATTTCTTTTGATTACTTGGGGATGAGACTTTTAGAGGAAAGCTGCATTATGTTTCTTTTGAGATCATGGGCTCAAAGCTTGACTCATGTTGCAATGAATAGGCTTAAGGCTTTGATCTTATATTTAGCTTTGCATCTTCTTTGCAGATTAATGCCCTGCGCATGGCTTTTTATGCTCGTTCAGAGGAGGCTCGTCAAAGTCACTCTTTGCACAAGCTTGCTTTGGTACTCTTATAAGTTAATTATCCAATTGTAGTTCATGGTAGAGGCCATTTTATCTTATTAGGGAGAGACTAGGAAATTCGTACCAATATTTGGTGTTAGTTTGGCATAATTTAGTATTTTGGCTTACCATTTTTTTATGCAATTAATTGCAAAATTAATTACCGCCGTTATGTTTTCAAAGTCAAATCCTTTTGCTGGCTTATTGCTGTCTTTTTGGGTTTACTGTTGATGCATACTTTGATAAGTGCACATTCAAACATTTTCTTTGGAACAGGGAACATTTGCTCTAGAAGATGCATTAATGAAGGGTGAACCTTTTGATAAAGAAATAGCTGTACTCCGTGCATCTATGGAAGGCATTGATAAAGATGTACTGTTAGATGTGGCACTAGCATCATTACCGCCAGAAACATTAACACATGGAACAAAAACTGAGGCACAACTGCATCAAACGGTATGCTTACATCTAACCATTTCGTTTTATTGGATTAATGACATTATTCAAAGAATATCCCAAATGTAAAAGAGTCATCACCATTGTGGAATTAAATCGTCTTACATTTTGACCTCTAGAGGTAGGGCACAAAGCTGAAGGTGCAGATTTGTCCTTGTCTGAGGAATTACCAAATAAGAAGATAGGAAAGGCCTGGAACCAATTAGGAAGCTCAAACACAAAATTAGACCATTTCAATTTAATACATTTCCACAACATCAACTCGACAGAGTTTACTTTTCAGCTTGACTGATAGGAACTTTTGGGCATTGTTGGAAGGGATTGTCCAGTTAATAAATATATGGAGGAAGAGAACTTTCTTGAAAGCTTTGAGCTTATGCTTGATCTTGTTGTGTTGCGCTCTAATTTGGTGTAGATGATGGCGGGCTGTGGAATTGTGTATATTAGGGCAAGCAAATGCTGGATGCCTTTTGGGTGGCGAACTCTCGTGTTTGAGTTCAATTAATCTTTGTTGCATGAACTTCACAAATATTAATTAAGATTTATGCATGAGTATCGCAATTTAGAATTATTGAAAATGAGATACACTTTCTTGAGTAGTGTGGCTTTATTGTGGATGAACGTGGAGATTTGAAGATTCTAATGGTAAGGTCTGCTGTCATGCAAACAAATCTGAGACCCATGTAAGTGCTTTCATTTATTTGCATAGAGTACATTTCGTTGCTAGGGTATGCCTTATTGAGAAATCAAGTACAATGTGTACAAGTACTATTCCTGAACTACAGATAATTATTTGTGAGTCATTATGGTTTCTTTTAATCTTTCTTCTTCATCAATTAATTACACTTCCAAAACTCAACTAATAGCAATGCTAAGAAAGTAGAGATCACAGTGCACAATAGACAAGAGACACCAAAAATTAGGCCAGGGCAAAACCCACAAGGGGAAAACCCAACAATCTTTTTTCCTTAGAGAACCAATCCAACAAGAGATATCAAAGTCAAGTTATGGTCAAAGTAACCGGCTTCACTAAGTGTCCAAGTCAGCCCTCTGTCACAAGTTTGGACCTCTCTTGTGGATTTGGATCTCTGTCACACCAGGCACCAAAGGCCTCAGTTTTCAAGCACAGGATTCAAAACTTTGCTCAATGTATTACCACACTTTCAGCCTTCTAGTACAGATGCATACCTCTGTTCATAATGTACCACAGTCTTGGCCTTCTAGTCACAGATACCACAGTCTTGGCCTTCTAGTCATAGATGCAGACCTCTGATCTCAATGTGTCACCACAAACTTGGCCTTCTAGCACAGATGCAGACCTCTCTTCACAATGTCTTAGAGTCTCGGCCCTCTAGTCACAGATGCAGACCTCTGATCCCAATGTATCACCACAGACTCGGCCTTCTAGCACAGATGCAAACCTCTGTTCCCAATGTATCACCACAGACTCGACCTTCTAGCACAGATGCAAGCCTCTGTTCCCAATGTATCACAGTCTCGGCCTTCTAGTCGCGGACCTATGATCTCAAAGTTGTTAATTTTAGGCAACAATGGTATGTTCTATGCTTTAGAGCAATTTTACTTCAATTTCTTTATTATCCCAATCACTATCTAGTTTAACAATCACATCAACATGATAGTAAAATGCAGATAGAACATAAACATAAATAGTAGAAGACAAGCCAAGACAAGAGGACACAAGATGTGGCACCAGCCAGGGACAAACCCCAATGTGGGGGAAACCTTTGATCAAATCTTCTTTTAGTCTTCAATAGTTCAGCAGAGAGAGATAGTACAATTTACAAATTATGACAATTGATAACAGCAACAAAAAAGCCCTAACTAGAACAGACAATGCTGGTCAACAAGGCAGATTTGACCCTCATCAATTTGGTCAACTTTAGTCAACTTCGGCCTTCAAACAGCAAGATAAAACAACCCTCAAAACAGTCAAATTCAGCCAGTCAAAGTCTGGTCAAACAACCCACTTGCGGTCATTCTTGTCTCTTCTTGAATGCATCTCGACATGAATTCTTCAAACCCTAGAATTCAGTCATTATTAAGAAGAGTGGTTCTAACTATAACCACTCAGATGGGAGCCCTCCAAGGGTAGTGATAGTTAGTTCCTTGTCAGGAATGACTTCTCTAATCGATAGAAAATCATTCTTGATCTCAGTGATCCCTAAGAAGTAGGATTGAATATCTTCGTCCTTGCCCTTCTTAATATCCTTCAACTTACTTTTGTGGAACAAAACTTGATTTGCATCACTAACCTTAAACATGCTTACCAATTTGTCGTAGATCTCCTTGGAGGTGTTCAAATCACAGATGTAGGCCACGAAACGCTTGTCAATGGAATTTTTGATAATCTTTTTCACTTTGACTTCACCCTTGGTGTACTTGTTCTTTGTAGCAGCTGGTGCATTTGATGGAGGCTCCAAGATTTTACCCTTCACATAGTCCAACACTTCTTGTTCTTGCAATGTCAGATCAAGAGACATCTTCCATCCGTGATAGTCACACTTCTCACAGAGCTTGTCTTCGGCTGGGAAGTGGGATGAGGAACCCATTGAGCCTTTTGTCCTTTCCAACTATCTTCAGTGATTGCACTTTCACTCTTGCTTGGGCTTTGTCTTCACCTCAGTTTTGATACCATGTTAATTTTTGGTATGTTCTATGTTTAAGAGAAATTTACTTCAAATTTTCTTATTAGCCCAATATCAATTTCCGGATTAGCAATCACATCAGTGTGATAGTAAAATGCAGATAGAACATAAAAATAAATAGTAGAAGACAAGCCAAGACAAGAGGACACAATATGTGGCACTAGCTAGGGTCAAACCCCAATGTAGGGAAACCCTTGATCAATTCTTCTTATATTCTTCAATAATTCAACAGAGAGAGATAGTACAAATATACAATTTTTTAATTTTATGACAACAACTGCAAAACCCTAACTAGCAAAGTCAAAGCTTGTCAAACAGGTCAGATTTAACCTCTAATCAATCTTGGTCAATGCTCAGTGAAGTCCAACGGCAAGAAATGTCAAACCCAAAATAGTCCGAAAATCCATTCAAACTTCAGTTAGCACTGGACAGACCTGCAGTCAACTCTTTGACAGTCAACGTTAGTCAATGTAGGGTCAAAATGTGGTCAAAGCAGTTGTTCAGAACTGCGGCCTGCCAAGGAGAGGCAACCTAGCCCAATCCGCAAATGAAAAGAGTCAACACTTGGTTAACACTGTCCAAAAGTCACCTTGCAGCTTCAGTCAACCTAGGTCAACGTAGCCCTAGACAGAAAACAAATTTCCTCCTTTGCACGTGCAAGAGAGATGCTGCTCATTTATGCGTACCCAATCAAGTGAGGAAAGAGAAGGATGAGAGATGAGATTTGTGAAATGATGCCACAAGGTCTCCTCCTTTTATATGCAACGTTGAGGTTTAGCTGGGGGTAAAAATCACTGGTTTGCTTGCTGGTTGACCTTGACAAATTGTCAAGAATACAAATAAATTCATATCACCATGAATACATGTCAGAATCGGATGATTGTTAGATCAATCCTACACCTCTCGATGAGAGGAATCTAAGAAAAATATCAGCTGTGATAAATAAGGTGACTCATTTAGTTTGGCCCTAGTTGCCAATTTTAACACACGTCCACCTTAGAAGCCTATATAAAGGAGGGAACTTGACCTCCTTTGTGCACACATTCACTTCTGAGCATCTAAGCGAAGGAGAAGCAAAAGAAGTCTAGCGAAGAAGGAGAAGGACGAAGGAAGAAGTGTTTTGGGCTATTTTTCTCTCTATCTATCTCACACGTGCAAAGAAGGAAGGCTAGGGTTTACTGCTTCAAGGTCAAAATTCTCTAATTGCTAGAAGAAGATCAAAATTTCTGGAAGAGGAGCCTAATAGGTCACCTACTAGCCCCAGACAAGGAAGCAAGGCAAGCAAAGTTGCTGGGAAGCCTTGGAAGGCTAAATTTCACTCATGTGTGTGGATGCAGTAGCAGTTGTAGGGGGCTGAAAATTTCAGACCTGTAGTGGAGGCTGAAATTTTGTAGCTAGGGGTCAAAGTTGTGCTGTTGGAAGAGATTTGACTAAGTTTGACTTGGACAAATGAAGCACATCATCAGTAAAGGTCAGACTTGATCTTGGTCTATATGTCTTGGTAGTCGTCAATTGAAGAATCTATAAGAAGCGAAGAGATTTACGGGTTTTCCTAACAACTTCATAGTTATTTAGACCTATCATAAAGAAATTGCAAAACCCTATAAGCATACTGCAAAACCCTAACATGCCTTACATGCAAAAACTATGCATTATATCATCACTACTCTTCATGGATAGTAACTGATCATGATTTATACATAGTACATACTTCTGACTTCCATGATTATGGGGAGCTGCTTCAAAGAGACATTCGAACTTCATTCATTTTTTAAAGAAACATGCATCAACTTCATTTGAAGGGACAACTTCTTAGCTCAGGGCTTAACCAATTCATTCATAGATCTTTAGAACTTCGGTATTCTGTCCATCATCTTCCTTTAAAGCTTCAGGTCAGTTTCATGTTGAAATTTATCTTCTTTTATATGTATTTACATGAAGTCTCTTGGCAGATTTTCCATGATTTACTTTCGAGAGCTTCAAATAGATGAACCTGAAGTGTCATATTGAAATGCTATATTTCTGCCACAGAGATGATGCCATTGAAGTTACAGAGTCAATGCTACTATTGATGCTTCAGAAGCGATACATTGTGTAATGATGTCACTATATAGGTCAACTCCATCATTCTTCAGTATCAAAATGAATCGGCTTCATGATGTGATCAGACCTTAAGTATAGGTAGCAAGTTATGGGTAAACCGACTGCTTCATTAATAGGTTTTCTCTTTATATTTAATGCTTTAGAGATAATCTTGGTCTCCTCCAAATGTTACAAGTCTATCCTTCAAGAGATAATTTTTGTTGTTGTTGTATTTTTGTCTCGTCCTTCTTTCATCGAACTTAATACAATTTTTGCTATCTTATACAAATTCTTGACCTCAAAGATGTGCTCCAAGTACAACAAGTAAGCTTCTTGAAGTCTTATGGTTGTTATACATACTTTTCTTTTTGTCAATTTTATTGTCATAACAATATATATAATTTCCATATGATTGTTATTGTCTCACTGTCTTACTGCTTCATTGTCAAGTCACAAATTAGAGCCAAATAGTGGAAGTGTGCGAGCTTCAAAGTAGTGCATGTCACAATATATTGTGAACCATATATGAACTATATCAGAAATACGATCTCCAAACATCGTCGAGCGACTCATAATGATACGGGTCACTATATACTACATAGATCGAGTCAATGACAAATGTGAAGTCGTGATGCCATCACTACACTATAATGCCGCACACAGGCACGTTCCAGCGAGCCAATATTAGTGCGGATCATAGTTGAGATAACTTGCCACAAAGAACAATACAAAACGAGATCTTGCGATATAGAAGTGAGAGTGAGCCACACATAGTGTGATGGTTTACAGAGAAGCAATGAACTTCTGTTAAAATTGGCAACCAAGGCAAAACTTCATGTGGGTCATCTTATTCATCACTGATAATATTTTTATTAGATTCCTCTCATCGATTGATATAAAGATCATCCGATTTCGATAAGTATTCATGGAGATATGAATTTATTTTGATTATGGAATCATTATCAAGCCGACCTACAACTCATGTAGGCTCAGAAGCCCAACAGTCGCATCTATTTAAACACCAACGTTGTGTATAAATACAGGAAGACTTTTCCTCATTTGGACTCGCTCGTCTCATCATATCTCTCTCTCTCTACTGCGTAGAAAAGAGTCTCTTCTCTACTGTGCAGAAAAGGGTCTCTCTCTCACACATGTGAAGCTGGAAGCTGTTAAACCTGAAGCTACAACTGCAGATCCAAAGTTTGACCAGCGTTGACCATCAAATCTCCTCCTTAGAACTACGCTGTAGGTCCATCTAGATCTCCTTTGAAAGCCGCAACTTTTGGTGGTGGAATCAAGTAAATCCGATGGACGGTTTGCAAGATATCCACTGCCCTAGTTTGAAGGAAGCTGCTGAAATTGAAGCTGCAACTGCAAAAGTAAAGTTTGACCTGCGTGGACTAGAAGATCTCCTCATTTGAACTGCGCTGTAGGTTCATCTGAACCTTATCTGGACGCCGCAGCTTTTGGTGGTGGAATGATGCCAATTCGACGGTTGGTTTGTGAGATATCGTCTGCCCTAGTTTGATGATGAAGCCGCTAATGCTAATGCTGCTGATCTAGGGTTTGCTACTGTTGATATAAATCAGATTTATTGTACTATTTCTCTTTGCTGAATTATTGAAGATAAAAGAAGATTTGATCAAAGGGTTTACTCACACATTGTGGGGTTTGTCCCTGGCTAGCTGCCACATCTTGTGTCTCTTGTCTTGGCTTGTTTTCTGTCGATCGTTTAATGTTCTATTTGCACTTTACTTTGTGTACATATGCTTGCTAATCTGTGGAATATAATAAGAAAAAGAAGTAAATTGTTATAAGCATAGAACATACCATAACTTAACAATAGTGCACACAGTAGCAGTGATGGGTACAAGATGCATAGTGCAACATGGTGTAGCTCAGTGATGCTGTATGTAGTGATGGTGCAGCATGGTGTAGCTCAGTGATGCTGGACATAGTGATGGTGCAACATGGTGTAGCTCAGTGATGCTGGACATAGTGATGGTGCAACATGGTGTAGCTCAGTGATGCTGGACATAGTGATGGTGCAACATGGTGTAGCTCAGTGATGCTGGACATAGTGATGGTGCAACATGG
>APFE030071036.1:92598-182891 GCA_000404065.3 Pinus taeda | reverse complement strand
TAGGATTGATATAAAGATCATCCGATTCCGATAGGTATTCATGGAGATATGAATTTATTTTGATTATGGAATTATTATCAAGCCGACCTACAACTCATGTAGGCTTAGAAGCCCAACAATCGCATCTATTCAAACACCAATGTTGTGTATCAATACAGGAGGACTTTTCCTCATTTGGACTCACTCATCTCATCACATCTCTCTCTCTCTCTACTGCGCAGAAAAGAGTCTCTTCTCTACTGCGCAGAAAAGGGTCTCTCTCTCACACATGTGAAGCCGGAAGCTGTTGAACCTGAAGCTACAACTGCAGATCCAAAGTTTGACCAGCGTTGACCATCAGATCTCCTCTTTAGAACTGCGCTGTAGGTCCATTTGGATCTCCTCTGAAAGCCACAACTTTTGGTGGTGGAATCAAGTCAATCTGACGAACGGTTTGCAAGATATCGACTGCCCTAGTTTGAAGGACACTGCTGAAACTGAAGTTGCAACTGCAGAAGTAAAGTTTGACCTGCGTGGACTAGAAGATCTCCTCATCTGAACTGCGCTGTAGGTTCATCTGAATCTCCTCTGGAAGCCTCAACTTTTGGTGGTGGAATCATGCCGATCCGACTATCGGTTTGTGAGATATTGTCTGCCCTAATTTGATGATGAAGCCGTTAATGCTAATGCTACTGATCTAGGGTTTGTTACTGTTGATATAAATCAGATTTATTGTACTATTTCTCTCTGCTGAATGATTGAAGGTAAAAGAAGATTTGATCAAAGGGTTTCCCCACACATTGTGGGGTTTGTCCTTGGCTAGCCGCCACATCTTGTGTCTCTTGTCTTGGCTTGTTTTCTGTTGATCGTTTAATGTTCTATCTGCACTTTTCTTTATGTACATGCGATTGCTAATCTGTGGAATATAATAAGAAAAAGAAGTAAACTGTCATAAGCATAGAACATACCATAACTTAACAACTTCCGTAAATTTAATTCCATCACCAACGAGCCACCATATTGTAAATCTGTCATATGCAATCATCATCATTTCTCGAAGTCCAAACCACTGTAATAGAGAACCACTGTACATGTTGCGTATAGAGCAATGCCAATCACAGCCACACAAAATGATGAATACCACTGTAATGTGAGCCTTTTAGAGCGAAACAAGTCCATAGAATCATTGTATATATATGAAGCCACTTAGGGCGATCCACAGAGAGGTCATCCGATCCTATTGTCACAGAGAAATGTGGATCTCTTAAATGCATGCCACCATGCTTTAGATTATGTATAACAACCCACAGAACAAGCCAGGACATAAATTCGATATCACTGAAATGCTATACGACCATTAATTCAAGCCATTATGTGTTGCAAGCCAGAATTACTGCTCACTGTACATTTTCAAGCCACAGTCTACTTAGATATGATGTCATAATCAGAGCGAGCCCGAAACTGTAGGATGCGTGTCATAGATTACTGTAATGGAAGCTCAGTAAGACAGATCATGCCACAGAACAAATCTGACATAAGCTACGGGATACTTCATATTTCGATTTAAATTTCAACACAGTGATCTTCAAGCCTCCTTAATCAAACCTGAGCTCTTATACCATGTGGAGAAATCAGGAAGCTTACCAGTTAAATTAGATTTTTCTTTACATGATAATTAGTTGTGAGTTTGTTGGCATTTTTATTATTATGTTTTTCCTTCTTTCATCAAAGAATTACGATAATATAAAACATGAAGATCACAAAAGACAAAAGAACACAAGATATAGACTCCAAGCAAAAGACAAAACCCCTCCAAGGAGAAGACCCAAAAAATTCTTTTCTTATAGAATCAGATCAAAGTGAGATATCCAAAACCCATGGCCAAAGAAAAATACCAGCCTTCTAGATGCCAAGTCAAACCCTTCTGCACAGTAAATCCATTGACTGCAAGAGACCAACAACTAATCTTCATCAAGAGATATGATGAGGCAGAGCTTCCACAAAACCTTCATCCTTTTCAGACTTTGGCCCTCCTGTGAAATTTCAAAAGCCAATCCAGAGAATTGTGTGTCCAAATGAGCTCAAATCATGCTCTATTTATACTGTCCATAGGGGTGCAAATAGACATGTCCTTTTGGGGCTGGGCCAACTTGGCATCTAGAGGGGTTTTTGACCCAAATGACATTTTTTATTTTTTATTTTTTACTTTTTCTTTACATTAGGTCTAAGAAGGTCTTTGACTCTTTGACTCAAGAAAACCTAGAGGCATGAACAACATTCTTATCTATAAATAATAATAATAAAAATTCTTCTTCTTTTTCTTTTTACATAAAATATATAATGATATAGGTACAAAGATCATTATGAGACCAAACCTAGTTACATTTTCTAAGGATTCAAACTACCTCAGAGCTGCCTCAGAACATACGAAAAAGCTTGCCTCAGACTATCCAAAACTTCCACAGAAGATGCGAGCTACTTCATGGCAATTTGGAGGAATGAATTGGCTCCTTTATATAGTTTTTCTTTAGTCCAAATAGACATGTCTTTGGGATGAATCTGACATGAACAATTTCAGAGGGGCCGACTTGACTAGGAGGAGGCCAACCCTATTTTTGGAGCCAAAAGCTTTAATTTCAAAATTTCAAATTTCTTTCTTTTGAAAATTGCAATGGGACTTTGACTCAAAATAATTTTCTTTTGACTCTTAGCATTTAAAGATATGCTTTACGAATTCATAATGACTCAAACATACATTATGAAGACAGGCCATAGTTACAAAAATCAACGAGGATGAACTATGGATGTATTATGTTACATTCATTTGTAGCTCCTATATTTTATTTCAATTGATGCAGATGCGTGATATTGATTATACATACAGTGCAATTAGCTGATTTGGCCTCTCATACTGTATCATTGAAATTTCATATAGAATTGCTGCATTTTAATTCCATCACATTTAACACAATAAGCACAGGTAATTGGAATCTCCGCGTGTGCATTGTTTTTTATTTTTTTTAATTGCAGTGTTGGTAATTGTGAATAAATGTTTATCCTAGAGTTATTTCATTGGTTGATGATAGAAGGCCTGTAGTAATTCTAAATAACGACATAGGTTTTTTGTATTTCACTTCAGAGGGCTTTTTATGTTAATTTCTTTCATAAAGAAGAAGAATCTAATGAGGAGGTGCAGTTTCCCATCTTTAAAAGTTTGCTTGATTTGGAAGTAACCTTTATATTGGAATTTTTAGGTTTAAATCTTTTGAAGTTGGTTCCTGAACAGCAGGAACTCAAGTTTTGAACTGCCAAGAGTATAGTGATTAATTACCACAAAAGAAAAAAAAAATCCTTGATCACGGATAAGGACTGATGATAGGATTTCTTATTCTACATTAATGTTTGTAGTATAGCTGTTGTTACTATACGCATGAGTTTTAGCTTTTAGGGGATAGAGAGAGTTGTTTCATATATTTTTTATCTTGTATATTTAAATTGTGGTTTCTCAGTTTCTGACTTCCCTAGTTAGCAATGCTACTGTAGGATGCGTTTTGCAGTTGTTTTTAGGCTTTTATGTGTAGTGAACATCAGACGACCTGAACACTTCTTGAATATTTCATGTATTTTTTTTGTTTTTTTATGAATCAATAGATGGTACAACTACTTTTCAGTGTTCTCGCACATTTTCTATTCCATTTGTCTTGCTCTCATCTTGTATATTTCTTGGTTTCTAGTGGCAGATATACTAGAGCTATTGCATATCTGTACTCTTTTGCAGTGTAGGAAATGATATATTGGAACTAATGAAAATGCATCATTTTAAAATACTTGTATAGAAAATATATTAGGAAGTATTCGTTGTTATTCTCGCTGTTGCATCAGTTTAAAAGTTGGACAGTAAATAGTCCATTATGAATTTCTGTTTCTTCTCACCATCAATTAACATTACTCGTGACCATATTTCATTGCATGGGCAATGTGAGGCAGTTTGAATCCCTAAAGGGGACATTGCGAGAGCTTGCACTTATTCCAGCTGGTGGTGGAGGTCTTTTGACTCATGCTTTGGCTCACTTTGCTTCTGCTATGAAGGTGAGCAAACTAAAAATTGGCAGGTGCCATACACATTATCTAGCGGGTTAATAATTCAAAGTTCTTCATTTACTCTTTTGCAGGTCAAAGAAGATGGGTTACATTCTGAGGGTATTGAATCCGTCATTGCTCATGCTGAGCAGTTTTTGGCCGAAGGAAAGCTTATTGAAGCAGCTGATGCTTTAGAGAAGGGTGCACAGGGGAGCAAAGCTGAAAGTCTTGCTGCTGAGTGGGCAAGACAGGCTCGTAACAGGGCTGTCACTGAGCAAGCCTTGTCTCTCTTGCGGGCCTATGCTATTGCGATAGCTTCGACTCTCACCTGAATTTTCAGAACCTGCAGTTATACGTCATATTTTGAGAGATTTTGCCTTCTCTTGAACGGGACTTGTCATCTCTATGAACTTACACAAGATGCCTATGTCTTTTTTCTTTTCGAAATGTAATCTCTGAGCAATTTTATTTAGCTTCCAGGGTGCTTGGTTTAGCAATTTATGTTAGGACCAATTGGTCGACATGGGTGGGAAGTATCACTGTTTATAATTAAAAAATTCATGCTGGCTCAAATTTGCTTCTTATACATAATCTATCGGGTCCATTACAACCACGTGAGTAGTTCTCTGCTTCAGATTGTACTGGCGCTGACATCTGAAATAATTCAGTCATATTCTTCCTTCTGCAGAATCTGTTTTTGAATGTAACGCCCGAAACAGTAAGCTGTTGTGGGACATTTCATTTCAATAAAGGCAATCTTCCAAGGGTTTCAACAGGGAATCTTCGTGAGCCTATTATTACATTTCTCAGCACTTTCTGGTTTTGTCAAGTGGTCTTGCAGCTTCTCTGATACATCCATGTGCCAAGGTGCCTATTGAACATGGTTAATGAAATGTGTCATTTTTTAACCTTTTCACAGGCAGATAAGCATGTGCAGGAATGGTAACTTGTGGTTTGTTTATCCGGAATTCCGGAACAATTAGTTGTGCGACTACCTAGGAGATTACTTCCGCTGAGGTATATCTGATCATCTCGTGAGTGGTTAATCTTCCTTTGCATATTAGAAACTATATTTGGTTCCAAAGAAGCCTCTTTTTTCTTGTTTTCCTAAGCCATGCAATGTGACATGACCAATGGTAATATGGGTGCCTAATAAGCACAGAGTTACATGAGCCTTGAGTTTTTCCAGCATAAAATCAGAATTTAGTTTTCCTAATTTGTAGAGAAGTTTAACTATTCTACATTTTGGTTTTCTTTTAACCAAAATTTAGAAATACAATTTTTTGTGGGAGGTAGAGTTTTTGTTGTTTAAAATATATTTTTGAAAAATCCCAGGATAATTGGCTTATGCAGATTATACAGCTCGAACCTATGATTCCAACATATCCCTGATGGATTTTGGATAAAATTGATGGGAAAATATGCCTGAAAAAGAGCCAAAAACATAGAAAAGTAGATGTTTAATTGCAATAAAATGTTGGGTGCAGATAAATAAATGTTGTAACCTCTCAAAGATGATCGATATGCAACTGGGCATGTTTTGGATTGTGGTTGTTTAGTATGGAGTGCCGATTAAGCCAAAAGATAAAGTAGGAAGGTGTTCTACGGATACTAAAAAAACGTCTTGTTATTTTTTGTTTGGTCACAGTTCTCCCCAAACTGAATGCTTACCCTACCCTACTTGTAGATGGCTCATACCGCTTCAGCGTGGTGTTTTCAAGCTGCGAACTTCGAATTCTTAAAATGGATGACAATTTTTAAAGGACGCTAGCTCAAATCCCATTATAATTATAAATATTTTTGAAAATATACAGCCACCGCTATCCAAAACATCGCAAGAGTAAATGCCATTGAGGACGTTACAAGGCAGTGTTACGAACTATTCAATGGAGAGCTGTGTGTTCTACGCTATTCCTAGAGAAATAAAAATAAAAATCAGTTATAACCAGTGTTTTCAAAACCGTTTTTAAAAACCGGTTACCGGTCTAACCGGCCGGTTAGCAAGGCCACCGGTCTAAACCGGCCAAAAAACCCGGTTGGAAAGGCCATTTCTCCATTTTTTTGCCCTAACCGGTGAAAACCCGCCGGTTTTGTCCTAAACCGGCCGGTTTTAGGCACTCCCACCATAAAGTTAAAAAAACATATTTTTCACTGTGTTTCAGGGTTTTGGGGGGGGAAACTAAGGGTGTTTCAACCCTAACAATGTTGGCAATTAAAGATAATGTTAAATTCTTAAAGTAAAAGTGACATTTCCTTTAATTTTCATTTTCATCCTTTTACTTAAATTTTTAACATTATCATGAAATGACTCAGGATATTTGAGAGTGGTTTCGACCTCATTGGATTTCATATGGGGAAACTAGAATTTTAGATTTCACTCGAAATTCATCAGACTTCAATGGTTTTCAAGATTTCATGGTTTGGGGGTACAATAAATGCAATCGAAGCTCCAAATGATGAGCAAAACTTCTGATCTAGATCCCATTGTGTTGGACGATATTTATCCAACATCAGAATGGGTGGGGAGACTGAAGAACCTGTGTTTGAGGTTGATTTTGATATCGACATGGCTTTAGCAGGGGATGATGCAGATTATGTGGTGGCATCAAAACTAGGATCAGTAGTGGCATCAAGGAAAGGAAAAGAACCAATGGAAGGCACTAGTCATGCAGGTCGACAAACTCATGCTTCCATTAGGTCCACTTCTATTGTCATTGGTGGCATTGATACTGAGGTTGCAGATCAGGCTGAGGCATCCTCAGACTCTGAACCAGTTGATGTCTATGTAGCTCTTGATGATGATCCTATGTCTAGTAGTGGTGATGAACTTGATGATTGATCATTTGTACACTGTAGACTTGTAGTAGGCCAATGGCCTCATAGCTTGCAGCTTGCAGCATTGTTTTTGGACTTTATAGGCCATTTAGAGCCTCATTTCTTATGTATTTTGCTATTTTATCGATGATATGTATTGTACTTGGTGTCATTTTGATATATTCACCTTTACATGGTATATAAATGAGAAAACTTTGCATATTGTCTCTATTGGCTTGGAATCATGGTTTTACATCTTAAAAATAGTTTTGTTTCAATAAAAATTAATTATTTAATGTATTTTTTTAAAACCGGTTTGTTTAGACCAAACCAGTCCCGGTTAGACCGGTTCCGGTCGGTAAACCGGTTCATTAGGTGGACCGGTCCGATCACCGGTTCCGGTTTTAAAAACATTGGTTATAACCAGTCTAGATACCTTGTTTCACCTCCCTGGAAAACGTTTTTATGAATTAAAATCTTAAAAAAAATATCTCCCAACACTGTTTTAAACATTGCTGTAATGTAGCTCGAATATTGGGATTCAGAGAAAGTTGAAGATATTTGCGAAACAATAATTTTTATTTTTGGGGACTTTACTGAAACGTTTCCGTTTACATAAGTGTAGGCAAGCACCATCATTGGTTCACCCTACTTAAGTTGTGTTTATTAATGAGCAGTTAACGGCTTCTGCATGGAGATTAGGAACTCCCAAAGGGAAGATTGCATGGATTGCATGGAGTAGATAAAATATGAACATTTATTGAGCCAAGGGATATGACTCTCAAATGAACTCCATCTCTCGTCATCCCTTGGATGACATGGGATTTGGACCAGGGATTGGGGTCCAAGAGTTATGCTTGTTAATTTTTGAGGATCCGAAAGTTCATGAAGATATGCGAGTCAATCATTTGGTGTTTTTTTAGTTGCTTGTGAATGGATTCCTTCCAAAAAGATGTTTATATAGATTGGATTACTTGGCTTGTGAATGGATTCTGTAATGTCTCCAATTAAATTATTTTTTCTAAGAATAATTTCCATTCTTTCTATTTGGTGTTGGGAAATATTTTGGTAGGTAAGATTAGGAAAGGTGGGTGGAGGGAGTCTCCACTTAATTTTTGGAGAGATGAAGGCCACTGACATTAGAGAAAAGAAAACATTAAATTGGTAGTGGAATGTAGGGGCCACCCAAAAAGGGGAATTTAAACCCCTTAGGAAAATCGATCTAGGGAGGAGGTTGAATTGGTGGGGCCCACAAGGAGAGAAAGGGGGAAACAAAGATAAGTAGAAGGAAGAGACAACATTTTGGGGGCTTTTTGACATTTTGATAACTAATCGTCACTCTAGCTGTTTAGCTGAGTTACAAGTGCTGCTTAGCACAAGAGCTTCCCAAGGAGACCAGGGATTGGGGTCCAAGAGTTATGCTTGTTAATTTTTGAGGATCCGAAAGGTCATGAAGATATGCGAGTCAATCATTTGGTGTTTTTTTAGTTGCTTGTGAATGGATTCCTTCCAAAAGATGTTTATATAGATTGGATTACTTGGCTTATGAATGGATTCTGTAATGTCTCCAATTAAATTATTTTTTCTAAGAATAATTTCCATTCTTTCTATTTGGTGTTGGGAAATATTTTGGCAGGTAAGATTAGGAAAGGTGGGTGGAGGGAGTCTCCACGTAATTTTTGGAGAGATGAAGGCCACTGACATTAGAGAAAAGAAAACATTAAATTGGTAGTGGGATGTAGGGGCCACCCAAAAAGGGGAATTTAAACCCCTTAGGAAAATCGATCTAGGGAGAAGGAGGTTGAATTGGTGGGGCCCACAAGGAGAGAAAGGGGGAAACAAAGATAAGTAGAAGGAAGAGACAACATTTTGGGGGCTTTTTGACATTTTGATAACTGATTGTCACTTTAGTTGTTTAGCTGAGTTACAAGTGCTGCTTAGCACAAGAGCTTCCCAAGGAGTGAAGCTCAACCTTTCTTCGGGGGACTTCAAGTGCCATCCTAAGAAGGATTTTTCTTGCTTTGGAGGTTGAGAGAGGGACATCACACAGATACACACTATTCTAGTTCCGCTGGGACACAGAGGGAGAGGCCATGCAGTGATTAGGAAAATTGGTGTTGGAAATTGGAGTCTTTATTGTTGCAGGGGTGTTCTTGGTCAGACTACAGCCAAAAGAGGGAGATTTTGGGAGGCAAAAGGGATTCCATCTCTGCTGTACGATTTGCTGAAGCTGGCTACTGCATCATCCCTCACAGGGTTGCACAATTTTTCTTGGGTGATTGTTGTGTGGGGGTGTTAGTTGGATGATTTAGGGGTTGAGCTGCTAGGATTT
This sequence comes from Pinus taeda, assembly GCA_000404065.3. NCBI lineage: Eukaryota > Viridiplantae > Streptophyta > Pinopsida > Pinales > Pinaceae > Pinus > Pinus taeda. The sequence goes on along the minus strand of APFE030071036.1, from coordinate 173,686 downwards.
CATTTAGAGGGAGATTGCTAGCATTTTGGAGCAACAATTCATCATTTTCTGCTACAAGTGGAACATTTTGGTATTTGAGGAGGGCCAAACTATTTGGGGTCGAATTTAGAGGGTCAAAACTAGAGAAAACCCTTTTTGGGTTTTTGACAAGGATCACAACCCTAAATTTATAGAATTTTCTAGGTAGTTTTGAGGGCCCGGGTCATCCAACAATGTAGAAAAATTGGGCCAACACAGATTTCTGAAGAAACAAACTATTGCAGCAGTTGGGTATTGAGAGATTGATCCCTTGGGGCTTGTAGCTTGCCTTGAACAAGCCCATGTGCACTCCTTCCAATTTATCGTACTCTAGTAGTTTACTTATTATAAAATTGACCATTTTGGTGTTGCAGAGCATTTTTTTTGTTCATGGGTGTTTGCTGAAATTCACGGTGTTGTTATTTCTGTGCATCTCTTTGATTATCTCTGTAAAATTTCTATTTGGAATATTACAGATTCTTTCCAAATAGAAATTGGATTTATATTTCTTTGATGAGAGGAATAATATTGTTTCTAAAATAATTTGTTGTATATGAGAGTACACTTACGAAGCTCAATGTTGACGCTTTTTTGTTGAAAGATAGAGAAATTATAGAAATTGAGAGAACAAACAAGATAATCATATCATCATGAGTTTTATAGTTATATCTTGTAAATTTTCCATTTTGGAGGTCTTGATGTGTTATGTTAAAACTCTACTCATATAAAATATGTGCTTCAAATTGTTTTATAAATATTTGTGTTAAGAGAATCTTGAAAATAAACCGTGTCTTTTAGACGTCTAATTCTGATCATTTAGATCTAATATTAAACTAGTTAATGAGAACATGTATTTATTGAAAAATGATGAAAATGATCCCATGTCGATAAATTTTAGATTTTATGTGGATAAAATCTACTCAAACTTCAAATTCTAATCTTGTTTTTTGTGATAATGGTTTAAAAGGTCAAATGCAACATAATGAAGGACATGCCTTAGGCTTTTAGTATAAATATGGTTACTCTAAAGATGTTTTCGAAGTGAGTGAAACTATTAGTGTGTAGTTGTTGAAATTGGATCCTGCTATTAATGGTTTGGCATGCCCTTGAAACTTTACATCATATCTAAGCATTGCATTTGAGCACCTTGTGGGATTTACCAAACCGGCAAAGTGAGGAGGCATTGGTGCTTATACCCTTCAATAAGAACTTCCTAAACTCCCACCATACATTGAAACATAATAGCTTGGCTTTGTAAGGTGCTTTATGAAAATCTTAGCTACTTGATCATATGTGTGACAAAGAGCTCTTCAAGGGTGGGACCATGAATAAGCTTCCAAATGAAATGCATGTCTAACTGACTATTGCATTGATATTGAATTGGCTTCTTGACAAGATGAATGACATTTTCATTAGTGCACCAGACATTGGTTGGATGTCATTGGGAGAGTTCATATTTTGAAAGGATCTATGTAAACCAAAGAACTTCTTAACTTGTGTAAACAATGGCTCAATACTTCGCTTCCATTATAGAAATAGAGGGAATTTTGTTTCTTGGAAGCCCAAGTGAGAAGTCTAGAACTAAGGTTGAAAACATAACCTATAATAGACTATCAATCGTTGGGGTTGTTGGTACCATTCGACTTTGTATAGCTAACCAACATTGGATATCTCCCTATACTACATACGAAATTGACTAATACCTTGGATATACCAAAGTATTTTATTTGTTGCATTCAAATGAATTTATCAAGCAATGAGAGCAATGACAAAGGATATGCCAATATGAGTACAAGTTAAATAAAAGACATTGCCAACTAAATGTTTGTACAATGTGGTGTCCAAGTACATGGGTGTAGGTTGTAGAAGTTTAACTTTGCATTTGAAAGGAGAAGGCTCTAGTTTACAATTACTCATGTGAAAGTGGTGAAGACGGTCAAATCCATCCTTAGGCTGGGAAAACTAAACACCTTTGTTTGTTTGCAAAACTTGGAAGGCCAAGAAAATGATGCGAAGTAGCTAAGGATGTCATGCCATTTTTCCTTCTAAAATTGGATTTCACGTAGTTCGTAAGTTCTAGTTTCTACTAGCTAGTATAATTTAGACATCATTTTGTCGCATTAGGCAAATGACCATCGATTTGGATCTTTTGCTATCCATCAATGTGTTCCAAAGCATTCCCTTGAAAGGCTAGAATCCAAACTATCCCTAAGAGAATGAAATTCTTGGATCCCAAGGCTCATAAACCTATTTTTGGCTTCTTGCGCAGTTCCCTAGTCAATTTCTGCACATACGCAAAAGAGTCCTTTAGAAACTGCACAGAAGTGCGCTCTGTCTCATGCTATGGCCTGCAGACATGACTTAACGCATGTAAAAATAAAATGTAAAGTCTATAAGTGTTGTTAGTCGAATCTTTTCAATCTAACAAGCTTCAAATGGATGTCTATTCAACCCTGATCCCATGGAGCTACCTCCCTCTCTTTGTGGAACGCTTATCCCACCATTTGTGGATCTTATCCCTTGGGAAATGGATCCCAATCTTCTCCCTTTTGGCCTATAAAGGTAACACAGGCCTGAGGATTGGAGAGGACTATTGAAGGTAGACTTATGCTATAGAAATAAGGCTATGAGGCTATTCATCCAAGGAGAGGGTTGGAGATTGTAAGAAGAGGCTTGTAACATCTAGGCTTTGAGGTTGTAAGTTTGTTCCCCATTTTATTAATATAAAAACAACCGTTCTTTCCTAATTATGTCTTCTCTGATATCATTTGTGGGATTCCTTAATCACTCATATAGGTTATGATTGCTTATTGATTCAATTTATGATATTTGTTGAGTTAATTAGTTCATTTATCTTTCATTCTATCTACTAGATGCTTTGATCTTGTGTGTGTTTATGTCTATTCAGATCTCCTTCAAGACATCATGGAGAAGCTGTGGAAAGCGCTGGAATGGTTTCTAAAGCATCAACGAGAAGCTAAATTTCAAAGGCACTAAAAGGGACTTCGATAGGCATCTCGATTAAACAGTAAGTGATCTCTCTCATATTGTTTGTTTCAACCAATCGTAAGCTAAGGAAAGGTATCAATTATTTCTTGTTTGTTACTAGATTTCTCTAAGGTCTAGGGAGATCCATCTTGTTTGCAAGAGGGATTAGTCCACCAAACCAATTAACAAAACCACTGGGGATTGTCTCACTCTCCATCATTATCTTTGTTTTGACCTGTGATCCTTTTGTTGTAGCCTTCTCCTAGTGCTTGGAAATGATTGAAACTCTGTATTTTGTGATTTATTTGACTTGTTTTTATTTTTTCTAAAAATTTCCCACTTTGCACACTTAGCTTTAGGCATAGAGCTTGCACACTTTTCTCTTTTCAACAGTGCATATGCGCACTAGTTTTCTCTATGACTTGCACACATACCTGGAATTTTTGAAAATTTCAGTTTTCTCATCATCAAATTCGAAAATTTTGATTTTTCCTTTTTTAATTACACTTGTTTACCTTATGGAAATCTCCTCCTTATTTTGATTCATCTATTTGGGTTGCCTTTTGAAGAATTCTTTACTTTTGCAAATTAGGGTTTGAAGTTTGATCTGGTGAATTTCTAATTAATCACCGAAAGGACTAGTCATCATTGGATAGTTTGAGTCTGTCCTTTTTTATGTTAAAGCATCAGATTAAGTACTTGTCTTCTTAATTGCAGAGTGTCATTAATATTAGAAAAATTTAGGGTTTTACAAGAAAGCACTTGTTGTTGGAGGTTTGTTGTTTTGCCAAAGTGATTACTGATTATTTCTTCCTATAAGGCAATGTAATCTTCTGCTTTACAATGGTTTGCAACTCATTGCGCCAAATTGAAATTATAGCTTGTGTATGTTGAAGGAAGAATTCATTAATTGTTTGTTTAGGTATGCAAGAAGTTGATAAAATATTTTTTTTTTGCTTCTTGTAATTTAGATTTTGAGGAACTTAGGTTGCATTTCTTGAAAAAGAGCCAAGAATTTTGTATTTTTTCTGATGTGTGTCTTGAAAATGATTCATTGATTCTTGTATTTTTTGAAAAGTTAATGAAATCTCTTCCCTTATTTTAGTTACAATTCATCGAGAAGAAAAGATTACAATTTCATCTTTGATTGCATTAAGATTTTGTGTCAAGTCATAATACCATGAGTTTCACGTCCATTACCTTTGAGTAGTAACAACTCTTAAAATCAGCGCTAATAAAATCAATCTAGAAATTTTTATTATTTTAGGGCTCTTTTCCACCTACATTAGATCAAGTTGTAGGGCTTTGGAATATGAAAGTGAGTTAACTTTCCAAAGCTGCGAACAAACATTAGAATCTTGCGATAGACTAAATCCATTTACTACAACTTGGCTCTGGGAAGCTCCTCTTACAAGGAGTTACGATAGAGTGATTTACACGTATTAAAAATGATGCCGAAAGGTACTTAGGAGTCACTTAGAAGTAAACCTCATATTAACCATTTTGAGGAACTTTCAAGGGGATTGAGCTTTGTTACTCTGCCCTTGTGTGTACGTCTGATCTGTGACTGTCCCCCCAGGTTCAATTGTTTTACGTGGAAACTTGAGAGACCATAATTTTAGGGCTATTACTCGAGGTAACGACAAAGGGGAAGTCTCTGCTGTAGTTGGACCAAACATTAGCTAGACTCACTTGGACCTTTTTGGAGGGTATTCTTCATTCGAGACAACATAAATGAAGTTTATTTGCACCAAATTGTGTACATTACGTAGGTTGCCAGCGTAATTGATTCCATTTGCTCTATCTTAAGCCACTTTTCACTTTGATATATGCAACGTTGGGTTTTATCACCAACTAGTGATTTCGCTGTGAAAAGTTTGTTTGCATGGTTTGATTCCTTAGATTTACTAACGTGTGTTATTTGCTTGTTTTTACTCTTTAGTGACCTTAGGTGTGGATTGTGATTTTCAATTATTAATATTGATAATAAATTTATCTAAGTTGAATCTAATGGCAACAATGCCAAAAGTTACCGATAAATAACACCCTGCTAATAGGAACCCTAATGCTCTCCTTGATTTTACAAATGCTGGTCCTCCATATATGGCTACGTTGTCACTTCTTGGATTCATAATAGGTTTATCAATGTGGTTGTTTTAAACTTCTTTGATCCTAAATACCCAAACTATTCCACCTCAACATTCATCATCTCAACATCACCAACCTCATGTTGACACTTTACCTTCTTCACCCAACATGTCCTCTTCTCCTTCTTCTTCTTCGCTTGGTAAAAACCTTGATTCTAGTAACCAGGTGACTAAGACGAAGAAGAAATGGAAGAAGAAAACAAAGAAGCAAGATAAGAAATATGTCAACCAACCAACCGTGGTTGTAGGTAATGGTAATGTTGAGGAAACTTCCAATATGCATGGTAAGCCCATATACCCTTGCAAGCTTTGTAAGGGTGACCACTTCCTTATCGATTGTCCTGGGATTCCTAAGGTCTTGGAAGTATGGTCAAAAAATTCTTATCAAGCTACTATTGATCCATCAACCAGTGGTTGTGAGGTTTCGGGGAAAAAGAGTGATGTTAGGTTTCTTTGTAGGTTATGTGAAGGGATTCATCATAGTCACCTTTGCCCTCATATGGACGAAACCTCAAAATTGTTGGAAAAACTTATTGTTTCATTGCAACAACTTCCAATTGGTTACCGTAAACTTTCTCTCAACCTATCGTCAGTTGACGAAGTGATTAATCTAATTCCAAGTACAGTCAATCCCACCCTTCCATTGGAGAGTGAAACACGTATCACTCAGGTTGATGAGCCATTGGTTAATCAAGTGGTTAACTCGATACCATCTTCAGTTGATCCCACTCTCCCTTTAGAGAGTGAATTTTATATCACTCAGGTTCTTGTTACCTCAGATTCTTCTACACATGGGGGCTATTCACCTGTTTCCATCGAACCCCCTCCAAGTAATGAAGCTATTTCCTTTGATTAGATTAGATTGACAAGACCCCATCTTCCTTCTTCCACCCCTTTCCAAATCATTGTGAAGCGTATGGTAAGAATGTGCGGCGCACAAATGTAGATGAAGGTGTTTGTGTCAGTATTTTATCCTCATCTTCTTGGCAAGCTTTGGGTTCCCTTCAACTTGTGCTTGTTACCCATAATCTTTTATCTTTTAACAGGACCATTAGCGAGCCTTTAGAGATCCTTTCTAAGTTATGAGGCTATTTCCTTTGATTGGATTAGATTGACAAGACCCCATCTTCCTTCTTCCACCCCTTTCCAAATCATTGTGAAGCGTCTGGTAAGAATGTGCGACACACAAATGTAGATGAAGGTGTTTGTGTCAGTGTTTTATCCTCATCTTCTTGGCAAGCTTTGGGTTCCCTTCAACTTGTGCTTGTTACCCATAATCTTTTATCTTTTAACAGGACCATTAGCGAGCCTTTAGAGATCCTTTCTAAGTTACCTATTACTCTGGAAGGTAAAAATTATTGTATTGATCTTATGGTAGTCCAAGGCCCCTTGGATTTCAATTTTCTCCTTGGGCGAGACTATGTTTATGCTATTAAAGTTGTCATATCGACACTCTTTTGTGTGATGTCTTTTCCTCACAATGGAAACATTGTGACTATTGACCAACTTTCATTCGTTGATCTTGATTCGACTACCAACCATCCAACATCCCTAAATGTTCCTTATATGCAAGTGGTATCCACTCACAATGGGTTATGTGGCAACTAATCCCATTTTTTCAGTTACCGATGCAAGCGAGCGTCTCACTGTTTGCTCGACTTCTTATGACTTGGATCTGTTAATTGACATAGGGAACCTTATGGGGGAATTTGAAATGGATTTCTTACTCCTTTTAATTCTCTTCACAATTATTCCTTCCAGAGAGCTATTCTTCCTTCTAATGAAGATCTCTTGGAGGCCATGGCCGGGAAGTATCCCTTGGCATGTGTTTCTTCCAAATGGAAGCCATGATCTAAGGCGCTATGAGGATAATTCTTTTACTGTGTCAACCTCGATAAGAGCATAGTTTTTTTTTTCAAGCTCGCATAAACATGAAACAACCCATGAGGAGAGTTCTTTTATTGTATCAACCTCGTTAAAAAGCGAAACACATACTTCCAAGGAAAGTTTTTATATTGTGTCTGTTATCACTCAGAAGTCTTCCCTAGAAGTTATCAAAAGAAGGAATAATCCGAGGTAACCACAAACCAATCTTCAGACTCAAGTTCTAGCCAACCTAAGTCCAAAGAGGGCTCTTTCTTTATAATTTAACTTTGTTTGGGCGGGATTTTAGGCTAGTTCTTAATGTTCATAAGGTTTTGATTTTGGTTGGGTGGTGGAATTCTTGGAACAGATGGATAGAGCTAGTTTATTCAAGCCATTGGGCTATGGAGTCAATAAAAGGATAGCATAACTAGATCAGATCATTAAAGGGAGTGTTTACAGGGCAGGCTAGCAAGACAAAAGGCTAGAAAATCTTCAAGGGCTGATGGATGGAATGATTCTAACCAGGGTAAAAGGGCACATAAGAATCCTTGGACTGGGATCAGAATGAGGAACAGGGGGTGATCATCAACAAAGGGAAGTTAAGAATCCTTTGTTACATAGACCACAAGGAAAACTACGAAAGCTAAGGAGCAACTAAGAATTCCCTCGCTAAGATAGTTTAACAGAAAACACTAAGAATGTAAACAGTGAAGACAGAGTGCATTGAAGCAAATTCTGAAATATCATTCCTAGTTTAACATTCAGATTTCATAGAAACACATGATCATTAAGAAACATAAGGAAAAACAATAATACACATGAGAAAATGCTTATTTTTTTCCCTTTACACAAGAATCTTGTAAAATGTCTGAACTTTATTCCCTGATCCAGCAAGCCAATCCAGTTTTTGATACAATAAGACTTTGATTTGAGTGAAAAGTCTACATAAATGTCTTTGAATCCACCCTAAATACTTCGAAATGTGAAGTATTTATACAAAAATATTACAAAATATCTCATAACAATTTGAGATTTAATTAAGGAAATAAAAATATCTTCAAGCATGAAGATAGAGACAGATGGAAAACTGCATCATGCTGTCCCTCTTATTGTGGTAGTGCTGGCTATCACAGTTGAGTTTTAGCCCTTTAAGCTGGCTGATATTTGTATGCTGGAATCATCTTTATCTTTCATCTTTCATCGATACTCTTTAACCTGCTACTCTTTGACCCTATTATCTCTCTTACCTGCCTTCAAATTTACTGTGGTAACTTTATAGTAAATCTGTCATCTTTCCCCACCATTCATCCTCAGGTAATTTTACTTTGAACATTCTTCTGTAGATCTCGTTTGCCTCAATGTATTTGGAAAATTTAGGCTTGGTGACAAACAAGTATTTCACCTCATGCTCCAGAAAGAACATATCCTCTAAAGTATCATACAATACTTTCCCTGTTGGCAAGACCTTGATACCTGAGGTGCTTGCTTGATCCTTGGCCAACTTCCTTAATATGTCAGTGTAGTCCAATTGGGTCATAAGTTTGTCATGGATGACCATAGGACTTGGAAGGCCTTTATTCCTCAAAATTTGAAACATTGCCATGAATCTGTCAATGCTCACCTGCATGTTATGGCATTTTCCCTCTAGGTTAAGCATAAAGTTTCTTTTGGAAAGAACTTTTTTGACTTCTATGATAGCTTCAGTTCTATCCTCTACACCCATCTCATTAAGTTCATGCCTGTTCTTGCTGTTGAAGAAGTGGATGAGTCGATTAGCATCCTCAGGTTGGTTTCCTAAATCTTCCTTTACTTTCTTAATAACCTTGGTGGCCACTTTCACCAGTTCTGTTTGCTCAAATATTACTTGAATTGATGGTCAAATATCATTGACAGAGTCAATGATATTGGCCCAGAGCATCTCCTTGGTCTATCTTAGTGGCTTTTGCAGAGTTAAATCTTTTTCTAAGACCTTAATCTTCTCACCCATCCTTAGGCTTTCTGTGTTTCTTCTCTCTGTCGTATATGGGAAAGATTACAGTTAGTTTCTAAGCTTGCCACTTTCTCCTTAAGCCTTTTAAGTTCTGTTGCCTGGATGGACATTTCCTCCATGGCTTTCACTAACTCTGCTGTCTTTTCTGTTGAAGCACCTGTTGTTGTAGACTTAGTTGTGGAGCTGTTGGTGCCAAAGATGCTGCCAGTGTTAAGGGAACTGTAGTTGTTACTGTGGGAATGACAGTTGTAGAAGTGGTAGCCAATTCACTTTGTTTGGATTGAATCAATGTGTCCAATTCTTTCTCTGTTTTTTTTCCAATTGGTCATTTAGCTTTAGGACCAAATCCATAAGTTCTTCTTGTCCTTTTTGGGTCTCTAGGACTTCTGCTGTCTGTGGGTGATGCAATGGTGGAACCTTGAGTTGCTTCTTCAAAGCAGCTATGTCATCATTTTTCTTCCTTATCAGCGTTTCGGTGGCCTTTACATCTTTCGGATCAAGTCCCAACTCAATAATTAAGTCCTTTAAAGACTTGATTCTGGTGTCTTTTGCCTGTGAAGAGGCCTTCTCCAATTGGAATTGAGTTGATATGTTATTTAGGGAATTTTGCAATTGGTGAGCTGCGATGGCTTTCCCTGTCAAGGTGGAGTAAATCATTTCCCCTGTCTGCTTGTGTTGCTCAATCTAGTAAATAGGATGTATATCCTTTGCCAGCACTTCGAAATCTATCTTTTTGAAGTTAGCTGCTATTCTTGCTTGCTGAGTGGTAGGTTTCACAAATGTCATTTGCATTTTGCCTTCTTTAACATCATAGGCTGACATAAGCCTTGTCTGGTTTGTAGGTGCCATCTTTAGGTATTGTGCATAAGTCTGGGCTATTAGCCTCTCATTCCTGGCTTTTATATCCTTGTACCTTTCTCTGATGTCTTGGTCCTTGTCAGCTGGCATCCTAAATGAGGACACTTCAACACTCTGTTTCCTTTCCAACATCTGAGTATTTGATGTGGAAGGCTCTAGTGTGCCCCCAGAAGGAGTGGCAGGCCTGTTGCTTTCTCTTTCTGTGTTGGTGGCCTCAACAGTTTCTTCTGTGAATTCCTATTCATAAACATGATTTAACCTCTACCTTTTGACTAGGTTGGTCTCTGCGTATGTTTGTGTGGTTGCTCTGCCTGATGTAGTGGCCTCTTCCCTATTCCTTTTGAGGCTTTTATCCTCATTTAGAGGAGTTTGCAAGGTAGGGGGAGTACTCATGATAAGCCCTGGTATTCCTGTTTGATTTAATTCCTCTGAGAGGCTTGGCTATTCTGACTCTTCTTGCACCTGGAATCCTTCTTATGTATTGGATTCACTTGGTGCCTGAGATTCTCCCTGTGCCTGTGATTCTTCTTGGATTTGGGACTCTCCTTGGACTTGAGATTTTCCTGGAACCTGCAGGAAAGAACCCTCATCAAGCCTTTTCATCGAGCGCCACGTCGCCTCGAGTGCCCGGTGGAAAGCAACCCATTTCGGGCAGGTATTGTTCGGATTTCGGGTCCTTCCGAAATCAACATGGGTCGTTGGATGGGGAGGGGGGAGATCGTGTGGTGGTTGGGTGCGGGAGTTGCACGAAAGGTAATGGAGGGGCCCGACGGGCATTGAAACACAGTGGTTTTAGCTTAATGAGGGGTTAAGGCAGGGATTAAAGTATCAGGCGAGATATGATTGGTGGATGGGTTGACTTTAATTAATCACAGATCGATTAATTATGTCAATTAGTCAGGGTTCGGGTAATATAAAGTTTATATTTCAAACTCCGAGATAGGGATATTGATATTAAAGGGGGTTTAATAAATATATACGGGAAAATGGGTTTTTCGGGAATTACCATATAAATAATATTAAGAGATAATGTGAAAATTGTGGGAGATAAATGGGAATGAATTTGCGTTAAGTATAATGTATTTCATTGTAATTGATTTGCTTTTTACATATAAAGATTATAACTTAGGCTAAGTATATTTTTGTGGGTTTTTCATAAAGAAGGGTATCCATGGGGGTGATAGCTTTTCCTTAGGAAAAAATAGAGTTTTAATCTTAGGAAAAGGGGTTTATTAGGGAAAGTGAATGAATTGAAGGGGGGTAAATGTTTTATGAGGGAATTTTAGTACTTCATATCTATAAGTCATTGGGCTGAGGGTCCGATCGCTCCAGAAGTCAGAGAAATGTTCTGAGCCCCTTTGACTTAAGATTTTGGGTACTTCAAACTTATTGTGGGAAATTAGTTAAGTAAAGGGTGAAATGAGTGAGGGGAAATTAATTAATTTGACATTGTGATCTTTATGCCAGTCCAATTTCTCATTCATACTTTAGAACTTTCATGATGAGGGTGATAAATGTTTTTGTCTAACAATCATCACAATTCTGCAACATTTTTCTTCTTCTTTACAATAGTAATTTAACTAAATCTAACCTTATTACATCCAAGGGCTCGGATTAAACAATTGAGCTCTTTTTATTTACTCTACCTAATCTACTTATCTATCAAGATTAAACAGTTTGTTCAGATTTTATTCTCTATCTATGAACATGAAATAGCCAAGTTTAAACATTTTGACTATCATGGATTGTGGCAAAGATTACAAGTTGCACACAATCATTTATTTTGCACAAAAAGTAAATAGTAGTGGCATTTTGACTTGCACACTTTCATGGTCTCTTCTTTTCTTGGGGTTCATATTTTATTTTTTTATTTTTTTTGACTTTTTATTTTTTTTGTCCTTTGGTTTTTCTTTTAGGACACACCCTCTTTACATTTTTTTATTTTTTGAATATGGAAAACATTTGCAGAAAGCAAAGGTATGTACATATTACAGGGTTAATCTCAATCATTCAAAAATTATGACTGCTATTGGTATAGTAACCTAACAATGTCAATCTCGTTTTAAAAAATGAAACAAGCCGTTGTGAGAATAGTTCGTTTAATGTGTCAACCTCATTTTAAAAATGAAACAAGTGGTTGTGAGGATAGTTATTTTACCATGTCAACCTCATTAAAAAATGAAATAAAGTTATTCATAGGATGGTTCTTTTGTTATGTCAACCTCACTAAAAAATGAAACAATCTCTGAGCAAAGTTATTTTAGTTTCAAGCTTGCATAAAAATGAAACCACTTTATGAAATTCATGAGCATAGTTCTATTTCAAGCTCGTTAAAAAATGAAACAAGCCCCTTTTTAGACAGAGTATTTTATGTGATTTTATTAATAAACCTTTATTTCATTTGCCTATACCGATTACTTAAGCAGATCAAACAAAGGTCGAGGGGCTTATGCCTCTTCATGGGTACATTGTAATTATTTTTGTGTGCAACAATTTTTTGAGCATCTTTTTACAATTTTCTACTATTACTATTTATCTTGCGTTACATTTGATTATTGATGCATTAACATTTGTAAACATCTGTAAGAAAGTAAAAACAATATTCATCTATATATTATACAAGATAGACTAAGATAGAAGTAGAAATTTTCTTTAAGTTAAATGTCTGTAAGAAGTATGGTTTTTATAAAACTGTCATCCAAGACATGAGGTCCATGGCCTTTATTATCTAAAAATGTCGATACATCATCAAAAAGCAAAAACTAGCCCTAAGGCTAGCAGCTACGCATGATGATCATGGTAGCTGTTAAATTTTGGTATGTTCTATGCTTAAGAGAAATTTACTTCAATTTTCTTGTTAGCTCAATATCAATGACCAGATAGCAATCACATTAACATGATAGTAAAATGCAAATAGAACATAAACATAAACATTAGAAGACAAGCCAAGACAAGAGGACAAAAGATGTGGCACTAGCTAGGGACAAACCCCAATGTGGGGAACCCTTGATCAATTCTTCTTATATTCTTCAATAGTTCAGTAGAGAGAGATATATATAGTACAAATATACAAAATTGATATTTTATGACAGTAAGCTCAATGCACCCAAAAACTAGACAACTGGTTTTGCTCCCAGGAAGATCATCCATATGGCACCAACATGAATCAACATGGTCAAACCTTGACCCAATACATCTCCCAAAATGATGTCGTCCTCTTGCTGTACTAGCTGTCACTGCTTTAGTCCTTATCCTTCTCACAATCCATAATGTAGGCCTTCTAAAGCTACTATGTGCCACGTTGTCCAAGACTGATAGAACAACTTTTAATGCTGGCTATGGCCTGCAGCCTAGCCCAACAACAAGATAGGCCTATGATCCTAAAACAAGCAACAACCAATAACATCAATGCAACAATATTTAGTCTTTCAAGGACTCAGCTTTGCTGTCAGCACTTTCTAAAACCAAACTATATATATATATATATATATATATATGTTGATTTGATCTTAGTCTAGGGCAAATTTCTTCAATGCATTATGACTGTGGCTTACCAACCTTGAAAAAAATCCTTAAGATATGCATAGGAACAACCTTTATCACTGTGTTGTCACCATGCTTCTTTCACCATGATGTCATCTACAACAACCGAAATTATACGTTGTCCTTCTAGGCCTCTTTATGTTGTTAAGGCTCCTTCTAAATTGCGGATAAGGGTATCTCTTTGCTGTGGCTAGGGCTCTTCTTGGCTGTGGCTTGGGGCCTCTTCTTAACTGCAAATTAGGGCTTCTTTAACTACGGGTTAGAGGTACTCTTGACAATGGATTAGGGCCTCCCTTAATTGTGGATTAAAGCTTTCCTCATGATAGTGGCTCAAAGCCTCCTTTGATTGCGTACTAGAGCCTTACCTTGTTGAGGCTTAGAGCCGTCAATGACTGCATATTGGAGCCTTCCCTTTGATTGCGGCTAGGGCTTCCTTAGATTGCAACTAGGGCACCTTTAACTGCGACTATGTCTCCTTCAAGACTGCAGCTAGGTAACCTTGTATGACTGCGTCTAGGGCTCTCTTAGATGACCCTTTCCACTACGTCCTCCTTGTGAGAGGACAAACCCAAACGAGTGGAGAGGAAAGATCAAGAGAGATGTGTGTAACAAATGACTTGAGGTCTCCTATATTTAAATGCAATGTTGAGGTTGAGTTGGGGGTAATTTGCTTGATGGCCAACCTTGACAAATTATTAATAATACAAATAAATTCACATCTCTATAAATACATGTTAGAATCAGATGCTCTTTACATCAATCCTACACCTCTCGAAGAGAGGAATCCAAGAAAAATACTAGCTGCCATAAATAAGGTGACCCACATGGATTTTGGCCCTAGTTTCCAATTTTAACACTCCCTCTCAACTAGGGAGAAGTCCATCTGCTAATCCATCTATCAGTCGGTACTATCTCTGCCATCAATGCACTGCTCTACACTGCTTTGCTGAAATACAAAGAAGAATAAATGATCGAGAATGTATCATACCATTCTCTACTGACCCGAAGTCAGTCCCAGATGAAAGAGAGTGTTTCATACCACTCTTACTGATCTGAAATCAGTTTGAAATATAGTGTCTCATACTACTCTCACTGACTCGAAGTCAGTTCCAATTGATCCCAGATCAATATAAGGCATCCTAGCATAAGGAGTACGGTAGTACACGATGCATCCATCGGTAGTACTATGGTCCCTATCTCGATTTCCCTACTCATTGGCCAGATGAGAGGTACTTCCCATGAGTCCCAGACTACATGGGTAGGATGTCTCAGTAGGAGAAGGTAGGATGTATCAGTAGGAGAAGGATGAACCACTTATCGTGCCTACATGTCACCAAGGGGTGTCCCAGGGGAAGGCTGAACCACTCACTATGTACACAAAAATCACTAGGGGACGACTGGACCACTCACCTTATGATTATGTCTCAACAGGAGAAGGATGAACCACTCATCCTGCCTACATATTAGACCACTAGGGGAAGATTGAACCACTCACCCTATGGTTGCTCATCACTCCAAGAGGTACCCCAAGTCCCCCGGAGCTCCCAGAGCTCAATGTCCATATCATACAGGACCCTCAAGAGAGGGCGTCTCCATGACTCCTAGTCGTTCTCCGAAAGTCAAGAATTTGACCTTTCCCAGGGGCTTCATCAAATTATAAGCAACTTGCTCATCAGTCCCATTATGATGGAGCCTTATTGCTCCTTGTTGTACCATATCCTGGATAAAGTGGTACCTGATGTCTATGTGCTTGGAGTGATCATGAAATATGAGATTCTATGATAATTGGATCCCACTCTGGTTGTTGGAAAGGATCATGTTGGTATTCAGAACATGTCCAAACAGCTCACTGAAGAGCTTCCTCAACCAGACAACTTCACAAGAGGCCATACTCACAGCTATGTATTCGGCCTTAGCGGTGCTCAAAGCAACTGACTTCTGCTTCCTACTCATCCAAGATATCGAAGCAGAACCCAAAGAGAAACAACACCTAGAAGTTCTCTTATGATCCATCACATTGCTTGCCCAATCAACATCAAAATAAACATGCAGCCTCACATCTGTGGCAAGGTATCTCAGTCCATGAGTGATTGTGCCCCGAAGATATCTAAGAAGATTCTTGGCACCAATCCAATGTGCGTAATGAGTCTCAATCATATATTGGCTCAACATGTTCACTGCAAAACATATATCCGACGGGAGTTCACCAAGAACATCGATGCTCCTATGAGTTGATGATACTCAGAAGCATTTCTCAATTTAGGTCTGACAATACTACCACATAACTTAAAGTTAAGCTCTATCATGGTCGTCACAAGCTTGCAGTCCACCATTTCAAATCTTTCCAATATCTTCACAACATATTTTCCTTGAGATAGGAAAATTTCTCGGATTTTTCTAGACCTCTAACCCTAGGAAGTAGTGCATCAGTCCTAGGTCTTTCATCTCAAATTCATAATACAACTACCTCTTACATTTGTGAATGAGAGTGTATGCACCTGTTAGAAAGAGGTCATCCATATAAAGCACTAATATGAGAGGTTTATCATCCTCAACCTTAAGGTAAAGGTTTGGATCGACTTCACTCCTAGTGAATCTCAGCGTCATTAGATAACTATCGATCCTCTCATACCAAGTTCGGGGGTGCTTGCTTCAAGCCATAGAGAGCTTTCTTCAACCTGTATACATGAGATTCCTGATCATGAATCTCAAACCCCTCGGGTTGTTCCACATCTGTGGTCTTACTATTACTTGAGGGGAATGGTTCCCTTGTAAGCTTTCCCTCGGTACATCCTGGACATATACCTTCATGCTATTCTTTGAACTCAGGCATCCCTGTCACCATCTGTCTCACATCAAGCGGGGCCTTGTAATGAAGATGGGAAATCCTCCAGTGCCACAGTTCAAATTGTAGAGATGTGTCGCAAGACATGGCCCTGTTGTAGTGGCTACAATCACCCTCCAAAATTTTGCCTTAGATTCATTTTGGAGCCTCCCTTCTAACCTTCACAACAACTTGCCTTGCTTCATCAAGTTCACCAGCTTTAGTGTTTTGCTTGCATAAAGGTAACCTGTCGATCACAGATTGATGAATTCCCCTCACAGGTTGTTCACCTGGACTTGGTCCAACTGCAGGTTGAGCAACTTCCCGTAAAAAATTGCGCATTTATGGAGGGCAACCAACCTTCCCTCTAGAAATTGCCCAATCCTATTTGGCAGCCTTCTGGGCTCCATGATTGCTTAATCCTGCCAGTCAACATTCCTAGCAGGAATTACACAATTTTCCCCAGCAGGGCTGCTCAACCCAGAATTTGCGCAAATCTGGGAAGCAGTCAGCGTCTCTACCCCTAAATTGCACAAATCTCTTGGGCAGTCAACCTAGCTCCCATCCAGAAATACACATTTCCTTCAAGTAGTAGAACAACCTCTTACATGTGCAGCTAAGTTGGCAGGTTCCCTTCGGAACTGAGCAAAACGGACTTGCATGCATAGGTTGCTTCTCCCAAGGCAGCATGCAAAGGCATCCCTTGTTTAAGGGATCTATTTAGCAGTTGGAGGTTACATGCAAGGATCATTTCAGAAACCTCCCACCAAGTGTCACTTTGCCTAGATTTGTGGCATGCGCGTCACAACCTCGATGTTATCAAACCCCATCAATCAGATGTTGCAGAGATCATTCCTCACATCAACCTTGCAGCTCTGACATCCCACATCACATCTAGGTGCAATCGACACATTCAACTCAATTGTTTTGGGGTAAGCCCGCTTCCCATGCCTTGTGTTTCATTTCTATCTCTTTTTGTGTTTTTGCTGATATGAGTATTGTTTGCTTGATTTCTTTGAACGCTTGCTAGTTTTTACATGTATATTAGCTTTTCCTAGCACCGTTTTAGTTTTCGTCAATATCTACTGCTGTTGCATGCATGAAACTATTTTTTGCGAGCGACTGCCGATTCAACAACTCGTCTCACCCACATGCATGTTGTTCCATTATTTGAATCTGTCATTCACCATTTGCATGCAGGATCATTCACTTATGCTTACACTCAACATCGTCATGCATTCACACTCACATTCACTTTCAGTTCCCTGTCGACCAGTCTTGGAAGCCTTGGCCCGGATTCTACCTCACCAAGACAACATTGTGCAATCCTGAGAGGGAAGGCTCAACCTTCCTCTCCAGAAATGCGCATTTGTTCCCAGCAGCTGTTCCCCAGGCTTGCTTTGCTCAATCCTGAGGAACAATGACTGTTGTCCAAGAAAATTGTGCAATGCAGTCATTGAGCTTGCAGTAATTTCCACCTACGATTATGCATTACACAATTCTAGCGGTCATCAGCCAGACTGGACTGTGCATTGCGCAGTTCCAGCAGTTAGTCAGTCTCCTAGTAGCCCAGATTGTGCCTTGTGTAGTCTTGGCAGTCAGTTTCTCGACCTCCCGGCCGAAATTGCGCAACCTTCATGATCAGTTACACAGGTATGTTGCAAGTCAATTCTCAAGTTCATTTTGGTTTTCGACTGACACATTTCTTGCCATGAGTGTTGCCATGTCTAAAGGTATTGCAGGTGTTTATCTGTCTCTTAGCAGTGTAGGTACAATGGTTTCCAGGAGAGCAGAGTCGAAGACACTGTTTTGAGCACAGTTGGAGATGCAGTCGATCAAATGTCTATGAGCTTACCTACTCACGAAGATATCAAGTTGTTCGTAGACAAGAACATAAAGATATCATAGAAAGTAACATCATGAACAACAAATGAAGGCAACGTACTGAATGTAGCGAACACAATGAACACAAAAAATGCAGCGAATGCAGGAGGAAGGTTGTTGACAACACGGAGGCAGGACAAAGTTGCAAGATCAAGCAGGCCCAGTGATAATGAAAGCAACTTTAGAGACTCAAGCTATGAGGTGACGACATGACATGAAGGTCGCGCGAAGACAGATAATGGAACAAAGGAGTTGCATGTGTTGAAGCAGCAACTCAAGGAAGAACATGAAGCTGCACATACAGACGAATGAGTTGCAACAGGATCAGGAACGACAATGGGTGCAACATGCACTCAGGGATGAAACTGCGCCCGTACAAGTTAAAGATCCATCCCAACAGCTGACATGGAGTAGACATGGTGAGCATTGTTTTTTGATCGCATGCAAGAGATTCAACAACATGCATTTCATTGTGCGCACGCACACAATCCAACCCATTCAACACACTCACCAAGGTGAAGACAAAAAGCAAGTCGAACTGGAGTTGAACATGTACTTCGGCAAGTTGATGCGCATGACCACCAACACACACTTGAAGATCAACAAAGACACTATGCATTAGTGTGTTGTCGGTTCAACCACACCCAAGAGGACCATGCGCATGTTTGCAGACGAGTTGAATGAAGGGGCCGAACCAATGTACCGGTTACAATGAAGGCAAGAGTTCCCTTCAGCAAGATGTCACCATGAGGTGCATGCACACCATCATGGATGACCGAGCTTGGCATCAACTCACCACCTTCACGATCATAAGCATGTCAAAGAGTTGGTCTCATCACAGTGGACCGAGTGTTAGTGATGTATTGCAAGGCTTGCTCAAGCCATGTTGTCTCACATGAGTACATGTGCATTGAAATTTTGAGTCATGTCAAGTGTAAGTCAAGTGTCAATAATTGGATGTAACAATCATAGAGTAGGTGAAGAGTCATGAGGGTAGTTGAACTGTCACAAAGGGGAATGTTAAGGGTCACCCCACCTTTTGCTATAAATAGTCCCTCATAACTCATTGTATGGGCTTTTGGTCAACCAAGCTTCTGATAAAACTATCTTGGAAAGAGCTTGGATAATATTGTAACACGCCTTGGCTTCTCCACTGCACGAAACTAGTTCATCTCTTTGGACGAGCAGGTGGATGTGGCTGTAACGTTTCACTGTTAGGGGTAATAGGTGTACATGGATGTATTGTATGATTGAAACTTACACTTCTTTATATAATAAGAGCCAACACGTTTTCACACATGTACTATATTTGTTGTAACATTGATCTTTAACACTTGTAATGCATGCTGTTTTAACCTGTGTTCTACATCTAAACTGATTCATCTGTTGTAATGCATAATCTATTAATGGAAATGTGTTGTATATGCTATTAATGTTGTTCCGTCCGTGTCGATTGCTCTGCCGGACGTCAGATAGACCTTTCACATGAACCTTGCTGTAACAACCATTGCATTGGTTCAGACTGATCCGTGATTGCTGTACATGTTATCTTACCTTGTATATTGTGACTACCGCATCCGAGTGGGCTGCTTCATTAGAAGTTGTGTATGTCCTTTTGTGTTGTGTGTTCCTAGTCGAGTTGGGACTGATCCCTTTCAACCTGGAACTCACCTTCATCCTCATTGCAACCCACCTGTGTTAGAACCTCTCATGCACCTTCCTTGACTCACTGCAACAATCACACCCTTGCTACCAACCAAGTTATCTTACTTGCCTTTGTGTGACATCGCAGTCAAGGCATTACTCTACAACCCATTGTTGGACTCCTACACCAAACGGTCTGAGGTCTAATTGAGACTTCTTATTGGGGAGATCCCCTTACATGTTGGCGGGTCCAGCACTATCAATAGGTCCCCAATGGACTTCTTGCAACTTGATACAAAATGCCAACCCTGAACCCAAGAGTAAAAACTTCTTTAAAATTTCTTTTCCAAACACGTACCTTTCCATCGATGAATGCCATTTTAAAACCTTTGTCTTCCATTGCCAAAATGGACACCATTTTCTTCTTGAGATTAGCTACATATAGAACTTCTTGTAAATTAATCGTGTTACCCTAATTCAATTGAAGGGTAACATTCCCTACACCCTTTACGGGATAGGTGGCATCGTCTCCAAGAATAATTTTCAAGTTTGTTTCCTTCTCTATCAGATTAGAGAGAGCTTCCTTGAATCTGGTGAAGTACCTTGAAGCACCACTATCAATAAGCCAACTTCCCAAAGTGTCCCGAGGAGAGGTGGTGGAGAGGGCCGATATAAGATATACTCCTTTTTCTTATCAGAAACAACATTTGATTCTTCATACCTGGAGTTCCTTGCTTTCTTCGACGGTCAACCATTTGCTTGATGCCATTTTTCCTTTTTCCTTTGCCATTGTACCTATCATACCTTCAATCATAGTTATTGAAGTTGCCCTTGGAATGATTGTGATCATCGTCATGTGATGTGTCCCTTCTATTTGGACACTCCGTCGCATAGTGGCCAAACTTATTGCAAGCAAAGCATCTGCCCTTCCTTCCACCCTTAGCTCCAGGCTTTCCACTGAAGTGACCTTTAGACCTTGCATTATTTCTCCTTTTGGCATGAGCGGAGAAAGCAGTGGGGTTGCCTCTACAAGAAGGAATTTCTTGCTCCACCATTCTTGTTTCTTCGTGAATGAATCTTGACATCAACTCTTCAAATCGTGGAATTTGATCATTATTGAGAATAGTGGTTCTAAATATATACCACTTGGGTGGGAGTCCTTCAAGGGTAGTGATAGTAAGTTCCTTGTCAGGAATGACTTCTCCAATCGATAGAAGATCATTCTTGATTTCAATGATCCTTAAGAAGTAGGATTGAATATCCCCGTCCTTGCCCTTCTTAATATCCTTCAACTTATTTTTGAGAAACAAAATTTGATTTGCATCACTAACCTTGAACATGCTTACCAATCTGTTGTAGATCTCCTTGGAGGTGTTCAGAACAGAGATGTAGGCCATCAGACGCTTGTCAATGGAATTTATGATAATCTTCTTCGCTTTGACTTTACCCTTGGTGTACTTGTTCTTTGTAGCAGTCGGTGCATTTGATGGAGGCTCAGGGATTTTACCCTTCACATAATCCGACACTTCTTGTTCTCCCAATGTCAGATCAAGAGACATCTTCCACCCGTGATAGTTAGACTTTTTACGGAGCTTGTCTTCAATTGGGAAGTGGGATGAGGAACGCATTGAGCCTTTTGTCCTTTCCAGCTGTCTTCGGTGATTTCTCTTTCACTCTTGCTTAGGCTTTGTCTTCACCTCACCTATGATACCATGTTAAATTTTGGTATGTTCTATGCTTAAGAGAAATTTACTTCAATTTTCTTGTTAACTCTATATCAATGAGCATGATTGTAAAATGCAGATAGAACATAAACATAAACAGTAGAAGACAAGCCAAGACAAGAGGACATAAGATGTGGCATGATCCAAGGACACACCCCAATGTGGGGAAACCATTGATCTATTCTTTTTATATTGTTCAATAGTTAAGAAGAGAGAGAGATAATACAAATATACAAAATTGATATTTTATGACAACAAGCTCAATGCACCCAAAAACTACACATCTGGTTCTACTCCCAGGAAGATAATCCATATAGCACCAACATGAATCAACATGGTCAAACCTTGACCCAATACATCTCCCAAAATGCTGTCGTCCTCTTGGTGTACTAGCTATCACTCTTTGGTCCTTATCCTTCACATAGTCAATAATGTAGGCCTTCTAAGGCTGCTATGTGCCACGCTGTCTAGGACTAATAGAACAAACTTTGCTACTGGCCATGGCCTGTGGCCTAGCCCAACAACAAGATAATCCTATGATGCTCAAACAAGCAATAACCAATAACATAAACACATCAGTATTTAGTCCTACAAGGACTTAGCTTTGCTGTCAACACTTTCTAATGCCAAACTGTGTACATATGCTGATCTGATCTTAGTCTAGGGTAGATTTCTTCAACGCATTATGACTGTGGCTTACCATCCTTGAAAACAATCCTTAAGGTATGCCTAGGAACAACCTTTATCACTTTGTTGTCACCATGCTTCTTTCACCATGATGTCATCTACAACGACCAAAATTCTATGATGTCCTTCCAGGCCTCTTTATGTTGTTAAGACTCCTTCTAAACTGCGGATAAGGGTCTCTCTTTGCTTAGGCTAGGGCTATTCTTGGCTGCGGCTTAGGGCCTCCTCTTAACTGCAAATTAGGGCTTCTTTAACTGTGGGTTAGATCTCCTCTTGACATCAGATTAGGGCCTCCCTTAATTGTGGGTTAGAGCCTTCCTCATGACAATGGATCAAAACCTCCTTTGATTGCGTACTAGAGCCTTCCATTGTTGAGGCTTAGAGCCTTCAATGACTATGTATTGGAGCCTTCCCTTTGACTACGGCTAGGGCTTCCTTAGACTGCAGCTAGGGCACCTTTAACTGCGGCTATGTCTCCTTCAAGACTGTGGCTAGGCAACCTTAGATGACTGCGTCTAGGGCTCTCTTAGATGAACCTTTCCACTACGTCCTCCTTGTGAGAGAACAAACCCAAATGAATGGAGAGGAGAGATCAAGAGATATGTGTGTAACAAATGACTTGAGGTCTCCTCTTTTTAAATGCAACGTTGATGTTGAGCTGAGGGTAATTTGCTTGCTAGCTTACCTTGACAAATTGTTAATAATACAAATAAATTCATATCTCCATAAATACATGTTGGAATCACATGACCTTTAGATCTATCCTACAACTCTTGAAGAGAGGAATCCAAGAAAAATATCAGCTGCCATAAATAAGGTGACCCACATGGAGTTTGGCCCTAGTTGCCAATTTTAATAGTAGCAGACAATAGTGTGTGCTACTCACTGTAGCAAGCGATTAATAGGTCCAGAAACCCCCACGATGTGCCTCTCATAGCGGAGAGGCATGTCATTGTTTCCGACATTTGGGATGTCTAGGGTCAACCTCTCAAGGTTGCGCTCCTGCTTAGTTAATGCCTCTGTTGCGTTCGAGTTCTGTATTGCAGGAGTTACTGGATGCTCACCGCGCCTATCAAATCTGCGTAGACCTGTTGGTCTCACCAGGCCCACATTTGCATGATCATTTCAGATAATTAGTTTTGGATGCCAAAAAATTGAAAAATTGAAAAATAAAAAATAAACTAAAGTGTGAAGTTTTTACCTAGGTCACCCCATTGCATCCCAGTTGGTATGCCATTAGTGTAACCCACTTCAGCATGCGAGGGTCTCGAGGGTCTCGAGTTCCTCCTCTCTCTATGGATACCTGTGGAGCGAGAAGGGGGACCCTTTCTAGATAAAACAAGATGAAAAAGGCACCATACCTAAAATTCTTGAGTTTGCTGCTTTTTACTCTAATTAGTTGCCCTTTCAAGTTGGAAACTACCCCTTCAGACTAGTTGAATATTGTTGGTTGCATGCACTCTGCCACGATTTGCATTTGAGCCTTTGTAAGCAAGTAAAGAGCTGCACTTCCACATAGTCATGTAACAATGAACCCAATAGATCTCAAAGGAAGCCTCTCTATGGTTTTGATATCAATTCTCCCATCCTTGAGAGCAACTCCTCAGAAGCAATGTTGCACTATATAGGTGGCATTTGTTTCACCAACTTGTCTATGTCCATACAACGAAATGTCCACCCCACGATGTGGGAGCCTAGATAAGAAGTACATGTCATCGACGTCGATAATGAGTCTATGGTCTCCAATCATGAAGCATTCTTCTTGTACATTCCATTTTCTCACTATCCACTCCAACAAATCTAGTTGAGCCTTCATGCTTGGAATAGTGAAAAATTTATACAAGAAAGTTTGCCAGTACATATATTGCCTCTGGATGGTTTAGAGAAACTATATCTTGTTCTTTATGTTCACGCTCTTTCCACTTCATTTTTGTGGTTCAAACCTCTGCAAACAAACATAGAGGATCATTAAAATATTTGTGGTAAATTTTTGCAAAAACATTGGGTGTTTTCAATTAAAATTTTAATTCCCTCGACGTTGTGCATGACCACATGAAGAAAAAAATGTGGATGTGTGCAAGCTCGATAAGGGTGAATTGCACACACCGAGAGTGATTTTTATTTGAAAAGCCTCCCCCAAAAACCAAAATACACGGTCAAATGAAAAATAAAAACCATGAAAACGAAGATATCAGAGAGATGATCTACTCAGGGAAGATGACTCGTGATTTGGTCTAACAGTTCACCCATAATCTGCCTCTAAAGTTCTTGGTGAAAAATGCACTCTATCACTCTCAAATGGTAAAGAAAACACAAACAATAATTTTTTTTTACCTTTTTGGGTTTTTATAAGTTTTTAGGCCTATTAAAATATTATTTTTTTCCTATTAGCCTTTGAAATCCAAAATTTTAATGTTTTTGACTATATTTTTGAGCGATGGCAATAATTTTTGAGTTTAAGTGTATAGAACACAGGTTATTATGAAAACCAATCATTTTGGCATTGAGTAGATTTTTATCACTTTTTTGAACTCGTCAAAACTAATGAAAAAACAAAACAAGGAGTTCTCTTTATGCCCTTTTCAAACTCCCTAAACATGAAAAGATCAATGAGTACTTGACTGTTCGAACTTGTAAAAGTAGATGAAAAATAGTTTATTCAATAAAATTTTACTCCTTTTACACAAGGAACTAGACTATTTATGAAAAAGGTATACATTGACTAATCATGGTTCATAGAGTTCTCTCCAGCATTATTTTTCCCTTTTTCGTGCTCGTGGGACTAAATGTACGAAAACAGACACTGTGGAGTTTACTTTGTTTTTCCCTTGACTCCCTAAAACTGAAAAACACTGAGCTTTACTTTCTCTGGGCTCGTTAAAATTTATGTTGAAAGAATTGAATGAGTTTTCTTTTCGTGTCTTTTTAAACTCTTTAAACATGAAAACAACATCGGGTTATCCCTTCACTGGAATCGTAAAACATAAATAGTGCAAGACTCATCAATCATGACAGGATCAAACCACTCCTTCCTAGGGTTCATTAAAAATGTTTCGAAGGACTCATCCGAAGGATGAGCTTACAAGACAAGCATATGTTATCCTCCTCAAGCTTGTAAAAAATAAAGAGGTACTTGCTAGTAATGGTGGGGGAAAGTGGGAAATAACCTTTGTTTTGTTTTATAAAAGGCGGTATGTCGCTCTTGAACATGACACTCCGTCACTTTTGTGTCCGGGTTGGGAAATCCATTTGCCTCTCAGTTGACCATACTTCATTGAAAGTATTCAATTGTTTTGGGTATTATTTTTGAGTTAAATGATGCCAAGTCATAATGTCGTGTCGCCAATATGTTCAAGAGAAGTCCAAGCTCAGTTTAAATTACTTTGTTATTCATAGTCTTCAATCGCATTGACCATCCTTGTGTTAGTCTTGGATTACTCCAAACTCTTGTTATTCAAAACTTGACATGAGTTTCATGTCGTGGTCCCTCTTTCAATGGATCATTTCCTATCGACTTCAGCTCATTATCTAGGAAGTTGATATAGAAACCTTCAGTACCTTGTAGCTTGCATGCCTTAATGACATTTTTTTTCTCCTTTAGCGACTAGTTCTCATCATTGACCTTCGATTGAATGATTCTATGAGTTTTCGACATCAACACATCTATTCACACTTCATAGATTGTAGTGGACGTACCTTGAAATCCATTGCCATTACTGGTGGCTTCTCTCGCACTTGTTAACGATTCACATAATTGACTAGTAAACAAGTGCTTTCAACCATGTTCGACTATGATGCATTCACTCGCATAGTTAGATTTATGCTACGAATCGAGAGATGAAGATCAAGACCTTGGATCTAGGTTCATCCATCTAGGTTGTGTGGAGTTATTAAATATTCATGATTGTAAACATAAATCCATTGATGATCGTGTCCATACTATGTCGTCTATTGACATGGGTCTTCAGATGTATTTTTGTACTAGTTCTTCGAGACACTTATGCTCTGAGTATGAGAATGCCTACCTCAGGGATGATTTTATATTGCATTGTAACATTTGATTGATTGTTTTAGGTCTCCTACTGCAGTCTCTAACCCAAACCTTGACATGATAACACGCTTCAGTCATCAAACATCTCTTCTGACTTTGCACTTTAGGGGGCAATATGCTACACATCATTTTGTCTCATTAGACAAATGACCATCAGTTTGGATCTTTCGCTATCCATCAATGTGTTTCAAAGCATCTCCTTGCAAGGCTAGAATCCAAACTATTCCAAAGAGAATAAAATTCTCGGATCTTGTTGAAAAATGTGTAACTAGGTCCGGTTTTCATAAGTATGAAATGTATTCTTGTAAATTATAAAATAAAAAGAAATTATTATTATTGGAGCATATGTTTCATGCTCAAGTTATTTTATTTTATAGGTCAAGCACCGATTGAGTGCTTCTAGGGTTTTTTCCTAGGTCTAAGAGGCATTGTCATATATTGAAGACCCCAATGGGCACAATGTAAGAACAAATATTTTTTGTCCTTAAAATGTTGAAATGCCCTCCAAGATCAAGTCGACCTAGAAGCTACCAAGTCGGCCTAAGTGAAGAGCCACGTTTACCTCTTGAAGAGGCCTATATAAAGAGAGGAACTATCCTCCAAAGGATCACTTGCTCATCTCTCATTCTATGTAAAAAAGAGGACGAAGAAGAGGTCAAAGAAGAGGACAAAGAAGAGGTCGAAGGAAGTTGAAGTGTTTGGGTTAGTTCTCGTGCAAGTCGAAGCTAGGGTTTCTGTGCAACGGTTATACCTGGTTCGATCTTGGAAGAAAGAGAGAAAAGAAGTCAAACAAAGGTCACTTAGGGTATCTCTCTAGCCCTAAGTCTCAAGGAAAGGAAAGCGAAGGAAAGAAGAGGCTCTATAGAAGAAGATCAAAGTCTTATAGTGTGGCAACAATAGTTGCAATAGTTGTTGGGCAAACAAAATTTCAGATCTACAGTAGGAGGTCAAAGTTCTTATAGCAGGAGCCCGAGTTAGTGGTTGATCTTGATCTTGGAGGGTATTTGTTCGAGTCACAAGTTCACGATACTCGACAATTTAAGGATCTATAAGAAAAGAAGATTTAAGGGTTTTACCCTCAAGAGGAGGGGTTTTGGCCCTGACTTGCAGCCTATATACTGTGTCATTTTTCGTATTGTTTTGCTAGATTTTTGATGTATCTCACATTATAATAATAAGGAACAAAACTCATAAGGAAAAAGGAAACACAAACAATTATCAAGTTAAAGAGAATTAACATATTCATTGCCCTATTGAATTCTCAACATGGTATCAGAGCTAAGGTTAGAAAAGGGCATCATGAAGATCTCCTCTATAATGAAGAAGTTCATCAAGAAGTTTTCCAAAATAGCAAGCCATCTCAAGGAATGTATCAAGAAAGCATGGAATCTTTTAATTTCTTCAAAGAATGTATTAATCAAAGATGAAGGTCTCTTCTCGGCTCTCTCTGACATATTTCAAGATGAAGACCTTTGGGTAATTTATAGTGGTGCATCAAGACACATGACTATCCATTCCAATCAATTCAAGACCCTATAAAAAAAAAATCCACTTATTTAGTGGAACTTGGAGATAACAAGAGTTGTCTTGTAAAGGGTATTGGATTAACCTCTATAAAGCCGAAGAATGGAAGCAACATACACCTCAACAACATTTTATTTGTTCCAAGTTTGCATAAGAATTTACTTTCCATTTCAATCTTATAAGATAAGGGTGATAAAGTAGCTTTCATTGATGGAAAGGTTGTTGTATGGAGTAAAGACTCCAGTATAGAACGAGCTAAAGTCATTGGCATTCAAGAAGGAAGACTCTACAGATTGATATCCCTTGTGGCCCAAGCCCTAGTTCACATTGAATTTAGCTAGTGTGAACTCTGGCATAGAAGATTTAGTCACCTACATTTCAAGATGCTTCCAATTCTAAGTTCCATAGTAGATGGAATACCTGAACTGGAGGAAGATCATGAAGGAGTATGTACGGGATGTGGATTGGGTAAGAATACCAAGAGACCATTTGGAAGCAACGCTTCACGGTCAAAAGAAATCTTGGATCTCATTCACTCCGATGTATGTGGCCCTATGACTCCTAAATCACTTGGAGGTCATCTATATTATGTCACATTTATAGATGATCATTCAAGAAAGACCTGGGTTTACTTAATGAAAACCAAGGACAAAGTATTTACAAAATTTCAAGAATTCAACGCTGAAATGGATAACCTTACATAAAGAAGAATCAAGATACTAAGATCTGATAATGGAGGAGAATATACATCTAAAGAGATTATATCATTCTGTAAGGAGTCTGGGATAAAGAGGGCGTTGATAGTCCCATATAATCTCGAGAAAAATGGAGTTACAGAATGGAAGAATAGATCCATTGAAGAAAGTGTAAAAGCAATGTTACACGATCATGATCTACCTACGTTTCTATGGGTTGAAGCCATCAAGACAACTATTTACATTGAAAATCAAAGGCCCCACAGATCCCTACAAAACAAAACCCCAGAGGAAGTTTTCACTGGAAAGAAGCCATCTGTAGATCATCTCCAGATCTTTGGGTGTCTTGTATATATCCATATACCAAAGGACAAAAGAAAGAAGTTGTATCCATCAGGCATGAATGGAACTTTTGTTGGGTACAACAACTCACTGAAAGCCTATAAGATCTACATAAAAGAAGGACATCGCATATAATTAAGTCGTGATGTCATATTTGATGAAAGCATAATATTTAGCATCAGATGTGCTCTAGCCACGAAATATGGTGGAGAGGTTGGGGCACATGAGATCTCCAATACCCAGAAAGGATTTGGGCAGATTCTAAATAGTTCGGGAGATATTAAAATAATTAATATTTTTAATGGAGACCCTAAGTCTAAACCTATGGAAAATAAAATATTAATGTGTATTAATATGAAACTATGTTAGAATGGTCCAAAAGACATGGATTAAGCCAAATCTAATCTTAGCTGTTGATTAAGGACTTAATCTCGGCCGTTGATTTGTCAACAAGGAAAGTATAAGAGGAGGCTTGAGGGTCACTTGGAGAACATACTGAGGGAGACCAATCAGTTCAATTTATGGAGCGTGGTTTGCTGAGAAATAGAACCAGTGTTCTAGAGAGAAGTTAGGAGGCAACAAGTACGAAACAAAGAGACGAGAGATTAGCGCAGAGGAAAAAAAGGCAGACACAGAGCCAGAGGAAGCCACGTAGAGGCAGCAGAGATTGCGCAGGGCCAGAAGGGCATGCATCATCCACGTAGAGGTTGTAGGAGTGACGTAGAAGGCTAGAGAGGTTGTGCAAAGCCTCAATAGGCTGACGCAGAGGGTTTTAGGCTAATGTAGAGGTCAGTAGGGCCTACGCTAGATTTAGATAAACTGCTGGAAATTTGTCTATCTGTGAGTAATCCAGTTTTTTATCCTGTTGTACTAGAAAATTGTTGAATAATAAAAATCCTCCCTTGTTGCACCGGTTTTCCCACATTGGGTTTTTCCGGGGATGTTAGTCCAAAATAACTGTGTTAATGTGTGCATATGTTTGTTTCTGTATTACAGTGTGATATCTGCAACAATATTTATTTTAATGTTTGTTGAAATAATTTCATGAATAACTTATGATGAAATAAGTAGGAAAAGTAAATCAGTTGGTGCAGCGATAGAATTTTCACACATAAAAGAAGGACATCACATAGAATTCAGTGACGATGTCATATTTGATGAAAGCATACTATTCAAGAAATCAAAGGAACTTTCTATAGAATCTGATGATCAAGAACTTCTAGTATTTGGGGAAGAAGTTGACAAGGGAGAAGAATAATCACACCATGAAGAAGAAGGTCCTAGTGAGATTGTTCAACCTATGGTCATCCCTGAAACAAGGAAAAAACCTGATTGGTTGAAATCTACACTACTTGATGAAGAAGGTCATGGGGTGGTGAAATGATCATTTAGAGAAAGCAAGAAACCCAAGAGATATTTTGGGTATGCTGCGTACATGAAAAAACTAATAGAAGCAGAACCATCCACTTTTGAAGAGGCTGTAAATCATTAGGAATAGAAAGAACCATGAATACAGAGTATCAATTTATAATGAAGAATGGAGTCTAGGAGATCGTACCTAGGCCCAAAGACAAATTTGTGGTAACTTCCAAATGGATCTACAAGATCAAACATGTGGTAGATGGAAGTATAGATAAGTTTAAGGAAAGATTTGTGGCTGGGGGCTTCTCTTAGCTACAAGACAACAACTACAAAGAGACATTTGCTCCAACAACAAGATATACACTGATTCGTTCATTTGTCTCTCTGGAAACATCGATGGGATGGAACATCCACCAAATGGATGTCAAAACTACTTTTTTGAATGGCAAAATAGATGAAGAAGTCTATATAGAGCAACCCTTGGGATTCGAGGTTAAATATAGGAAGGAATATGTTTTCAGATTGAAGAAAGCATTATATGGCCTCAAGTAAGCAACAAGGGCATGGTATGCTAGAATGGATGCATACCTACAAAGAATAGGCTTCAAAAAAATTTCTGCTAATCTGAACCTTTATATCAAGGTTGTAGATAGAGAACCTATAATCATTCTTCTTTATGTAGATGATCTTCTCTTGAGAGGTGTAGAAGGTCGAATTGACGAATGTAAGAAGCCACTACAACAAAATTTGACATGAAGGATCTTGGGTTGATGCATTACTATCTGGGACTAGAAGTCTGGCAAGGACCTGACGAAGTTTATTTGGGTCAAGGAAAGTTCGTGATCAAGATGCTAAAAAGGTTTGACATAATGGACTGCAAACCTATGACAACTCCGATGATCACAAAATTGAAGAGACTAAAGAGTTATGAATCAAGTCGTGTGGATCCTTCCAAGTATAGACAACTAATTGGCTCACTAATGTACTTGGTGAATACTCGACCAGACATATGCTTTTCAGTAAATTTTCTTAGTCAATTCCAAGTGGAGTTGTAGCATGATCATTGGATAAAAAAAAACATATTCTGAGATATATGCGAGGAACCATCCACTACTTCCTGAAGTATGATAGAAGGAATGGTGTCCAACTGATTGGATATACTGATTTTGACTAGGGAGGCAGTGAACAAGATGGAAGGAGCACTACATGAGGATGTTTCATTTTGGGATCCTCCATGGTCTTAAGGACGAACAAAAAACAAGACACAATTGCTTTGAGTAGTGCTGAAGTTGAATATGTTGTAGCTTATGAAGTAAGCAGAGAAGTAGTATGGTTGAGGAAGTTTCTCTCCAACATGTTTGAAGGACCAATTAACACTACAATAATACTTTGTGATATCGCCAATTGTATACGTTTGTCTGAAGATCTAGTGTTTCATGGAAAGACAAAGCATATAAACAACAAGTATCACTATATTCGAGAGCTAGTACAAAATGGTGTGTTACAACTACAATATATCTCCATTGATGAGAAGGTAGCTAATATATTAACAAAGTCACTTCTAAACAAGAAGCTTGTGTACTTGAGATACAATATTGGTTTGGTTGATTTATCTTCCCTAATTGAGAGGGAGAGATAAACACTACATTCTTGTCTTCACTTAGGAAGAAATAATGGAGGATTGGGTAACCATTTGACATTCAATACTCTTTGAGAATGTGGTAGGGTATTCAAGGCAAGAGTAGTCTGGATCGATATTCTTTGAGTGTTATCTAAGATAATAATAGTCCAAAGAAGGTCATACTTGGTGAACACTCAGGTGGAGTATATGCCTTAAGAGACAATGATGATGGTGTCTATAAATCATTGGTCTCACCAGCATTGTGCTCTGATCTTGTGGAGAGATATAACTATTAGTCAAGGCCTTACTATGTGACAATGTTGGTTAATATGATGCTAGACAAATGGGTTACCAGTCCAACTCTGTTTATGAGATCTCTTCATATTGAGAATGACCATGTACCTCTTATGAATACCTCCCTAGTTAAGGAGTGTTGAAAAATGTGTAACTAGGTTTGATCCTCATAAGTATGAAATGTATTCTTGTAAATTATAAAATAAAAAGAAATTATTATTATTGGAGCATGGGTTTCATGTTCAAGTTCTTTTATTTTATCGGTCAAGCACCCATTGAGTTCTTCTAGGGTCCGTTCTAGTTCTAGGAGTTATTGTCATATATTGAAGACCCCAATGGGCACATTGTATCTTGTAAAGAAAAAATATTTTTTGTCCTTAAAATGTCTAAATGCCCTCTAAGATCAAGTTGGCCCTCTAAGATCAAGTTGGCCTAAGTGAAGAGCCACACCTACCCCTTGAAGAGGCCTATATAAAGAAAATAACTCGTCCTCCAAAGGATCACTCACTCGTCTCTCATTCTATGTGAAAAAGAGGATGCAGAAGAGGTCGAAGGAAGTCAAAGTGTTTGTGCTAGTTCTCTCCCACGTGCAAGTCGAATTTAGGGTTTATGTGCAAGGGTTATACTTGGTTCAATCTTGGAAGGAAGAGAGAAAATAAGTCAAGCGAAGGTCACTTAGGGTATCTCTCTAGCCCTAAGTCTCAAGGAAATGCAATAGAAGGAAAGAAGAGGCTCTAAAGAAGAACATTGAAGTCTTCTAGTGTGGAAACAATAGTTGTAGCAGTTCCTGGGCAGAAAAAATTTCAGATCTACAGTAGGAGGTCAAAGTTCTTATAGCAGGAGGCCGCCTTAGCGGTTGATCTTGATCTTGGAGGGTATTTGTCCGAGTCACAAGGTCATGATATTTGTTAATTGAAGGACCTATAAGAAGAGAAGATATTTAAGGGTTTTCCCCTCAAGAGGAGGGGTTTTGACCCTCACTTGCAACTTATATACTGCGTCACTGTTCTTCTTGTTTTGGTAGCTATTTGATGTATCTCACATTATAATAATAAGGAACAAAGCTAATAAGGAAAAAGGAAACACAAACAATTATCAAGTTAAATATAGTTAACATATTCATTGCCCTATTGAATTCTCAACAGATCTGAAGGCTCACAAACCTAGTTTTGGCTTCCTGCAGAGTTCCCTAGTCAATTTTTGTGCATACGCAAAAGAATCCATTAGAAATTGTGCAAAAGTGCGCTTTGCCTGACACTATGGCTTGCGTACATGACTTAACGGATGTAAAAATAAAAGGTAAAGTCTAGAAGCATTGTTAATTGAATCCTTCCCAACTAACAAGCTTCAAATGGATACCTATTCAACCCTGATCCCTCTCATCATAGAGCTACCTCCCTCTCTTTGTGGAACCCCTATCCCACCATTTGTGGATTACATCCCTTGGGAAATGGATCCCAAAATTCCCCCTCTTGGCCTATAAATCTAACACAGGCCTGAGGATTGGAGAGGACTATTGCAGGTAGGCTTGTGCTACAGAAATAAGGCTAGGAGGCTATTCATCCAAGGAGAGGGTTGGAGATTGTGAGAATAGGCTTGTAACAACAAGGCTTTGAGGTTGTAAGTTTGTTCCCCATTTTATTAATATAAAAACAATTGTTCTTTCCTAATTATGTCTTCTCTGATATCATTTGTGGGATTCCTTGATCACTCACATAGGTTATGATTTCTTATTGATTCAATTTATGATATCTGTTGAGTTAATTAGTCCATTTATCTTTCATTCTATCTACTATATGCTTTGATCCTATGTGTGTTTCTGTCTATGAATATCTCCTTCAAGACATCACAAAGAAGCCGTGGAAAGCGTTGGAATGGTCTCTAAAGCATCAGGGAGACGCTAACTATCAAAGGCACTGAAAGGGACTTCGACAAACATCTTGATTAAACGGTAAGTGATATCTCTCATATTCTTTCTTTCAATCAATAATAAGCTAAGGAAATGTATTAATTATTAGATTTCTCTGAAGTCTAGGGAGATCTGTCTTGTCCACAAGAGGGATGAGTCTGCCTAACATATAAGGTCATGAATATAAAGTACAAGTACGCAAAGATGGGCACTTAGTTGCTTGGTATATACATTAGCGTTAAAGTGACATCTAGAAAAATACAAAGTCAAGGAGGAATCAATGTATTTTATCATAACAAGCTCAAGGACCTTGTTTGAGGCTGTAAAGGGATTTAGTGAGGTGACAACAAACGTTCTAGTTTCTCTTAACAAATCTAGGTGTCTCGATATAAATTTATTCTTACGAATCCTTATGTAAGAATATGGATTTTACATTTATTTGATTTTACTCTCATTGGTATGAGGTGGAAAGGGAAAGGATAACTCAAATGGAATTCATTGTGGCAACAAGGGTGTCGCCACTTAAAATGGTAGGTTCATTTTTGCATTTTAGAGGCTTTTTTCTCATTAGCTTCATATCAGGGAGATGTGGACTTAGGGAACGTGATCTGAGCATCTTCTTGTCTATCAGATGTTTCTTTCACTTGATTGGAAGATGATCATGCTTGTTAAGGATTGTTTGATGGCAGGGTTCTTCATTTGGAGGCATTTGGGCACATGAGGCAATAGTTCACTTTTTGAGTATTGTTGATCATTGGAATTGGTTGAAGCCCTCCACCCCCTCTCATTTTTATAGAGGTGATAGCTCTCTTTAAACAAAAGAAATAAAGACACAAATGCAAATATAAAATGCTTGAGACAAGATAAGGCTTTATATGGAATGAGTATTAAAATTGACATAATACAACATTCACGTAAGAATAAATAAAAGTTGCATATTTATGGGACATTTTTTTTTTCTGACTTAACATAAAGTAAAACATTACACATTTAAATAGATAAAATAAAGATGGAGCACATTTGTAGAATACTTTGAGGGATAATTGAATGTGAACTCATAGAGATGAAAAGAGTTACGCACTTGCAACTTACGCTTAAAACTCAAAGTCAAAAGATCACACTAACTATGTTGTCAATTTTCAGTGGATCCTTTAAAAAATATACAAATGTTCAAATAAAAAGTTCATATAACGAAAACTTGAAATGCATTTATCCATTTAAGGAATGGGATGGGGCTCTTGTAGACCATATAATTGTAAAAAGAGACCTAGAAGAGAAAAGGAACCATGATTAGAAATCAACTTTAACATTACACATTACTTTAAAATGAGAAGGGTAGATGATTACTACCTGATAGGAAATAATGAAGGGAATGAAAGACCAAAATAGACAATTTATTTACGATGTTAAGAAAACACCCTCCCTTTGTTGAAGGTTACCTCTCTTAGATAATGGATACTGGTTGAAGACTTAACTACCATAGTTATTAACTAATTATCTTGAATTTGTTATGTTCTCCAAGGCATATTTTAGCCACTGCTTTATTTACTCTTGTAACGATGCAATCACTATCTCATGCTTTACTCAAATTTCAGATATTTCATTTTCGATTTCCTTGTCATGGCCCATTTGATATACTATTGCTGATTGATACTCATTTCTATTTACAAAATGAATAGCCATTTTTCAATCTCTTCCTTGGGGAAATCGACAAAATTATTGAAGTCATTGTCCCATGCGACCTTTCGTACATCCACACATTCCTATATTTGTTCTTCCGTTAATACCATCACATCCATAATTAAGTTATGACCTTCTAACTCTTTAGTCACATAATTAATCTAAAAAACAAGTCACTTATTTTTGTCTTGCTATTATCACATTTGGATATCATTTATGTGAGTGTGTGAATCCTCTTTAACTAACAAGCCTTCAACTGCTTCATCTATTGAAAAATGTAACTAGCGTTGGTCTTCATAATGTAATAAAATGTATTTTTTTTATAATTGATTTATTAATT
Organism: Pinus taeda; assembly: GCA_000404065.3. Taxonomy (NCBI): domain Eukaryota; kingdom Viridiplantae; phylum Streptophyta; class Pinopsida; order Pinales; family Pinaceae; genus Pinus; species Pinus taeda. The sequence continues at coordinate 137,695 of APFE030071036.1, read as the reverse complement.
ATTATATACTTTATTATTATTTTATTTTCGTCAAAGCATGTTCTTAATGCTTATAAAGCCAAAAGAGTCAAAGAAGAAATCATCGAGTCAAAAGAATTGTATTGGAGTCAAGTCCCAGTTAGATTTTTTGTAAAGAAAAGAAAAATAATTTTATTTTGAGTCAAAGAGTCCACACAAGATCAAGTCGGCCTTAGAGGTAACTATTCAACCCTCCAAGACATGTATATATACAAGTCAACTCGACCACTTGAAGTATATTCACTTACATCATCGCATCGATTTTTGTGAAAGAACAAGAAGATGAACCAACCTAAGTCAAAGGAGAGAGAAGAAAGTCAAAGGAGTGAGAAAGATCAAGTTTTCTGCCCTAATTTTGCTCACAGGTGTGAAGCATCTGTGATTTTTCTAAGGCTGTTATAGGGCTGAAATTCAACCATCTATTGCAGGTTTGATAATTTTGTGGTTTGACTAGATTTCAGAGATTTGACCAACATTAACTTTTCACAACTTTGACTTTGTTGGAGGAGACTTGGAGGAGGGATGACTTGGGTTTATTGTGATAGTCTTGGTTTCAATCTCGGGTCTTGGAAATCTCATTTTGATCTGATTCTATAAGAGGAGTTTTTGGGTTTTTCCCCTTGTGGGGTTTTGCCCTGGCTTGGAGCCTAATTCTAGTATTCTTTGTCCCTTTGTGTTCTTTATGTTTTTATAATTTCTTGATCAAGAAAACATAAATATTAATGAAAAGGCCAACAAAGATTCACAAAGTAATTATCAAGTTAAGAGAAATCAAGCTTCATCTTTATTACACCTGGTTTCTCAACACATTCTATTATGAGATAATACATTTTGTTCTCTCCTTTGAGCCTCATTCATGTCCAAAATTGTAGTAATGAAGTTGTTCAATGCTTGTAAAAATGATCATCAATTTCTAAATCATTTTGCAAATATACTATGAAAGTGTTGATCCTTGTAGACAAATTAGTTGAAGTAGTATCCACTTCCCAAATTTCTAGGATTACAATCATCCTTTAATTATTAGTGCTAGCTACATATTGTCGATTTTTTGTCAATAAACTTGAGCTTGCTTTGATTTTTGAACTTCTTTTTATTGTAACCTTAGAAATTTGAATCGGCCTCATATTGGACAAGGGTTCAACAAACAACGACTTCAGTGACAAAACCATTTCTAATTCTTTGTTTCTCTTTTTCAACATTACATTTTCTAATTCTTATTAAGAAACTGACTTCAACTTCCCAACTACTAAACTTTACAGATTATTTTGAGTATTGTAGAGTGTAATTTGCAGGTTGTGGAAGTGTGGGGAAGTTGAAAGGAATTATAAGGCCCCTCTCAACTCGTATACATAGAATTAACTATGGGTGCATTTTGGGTGTTTACGGGTGCATAATGAAGGTTGTAAGATTGCATGATGTAGGATAAGAAATGAGCACAATGAAAGTAAGTCTTTTGCAACCCAAATCCATGAAAAAAAATGTGTGTTAGAGTATTGTGGGACATAAGGTATGTGGAGAGAATGAGGTGGAAGAGGAACCTATGACCTACAATACTAACAAATGGCCAAGTGTCTAAAAAAGAAAAAAAAAATGTTCTTAATATGAGGAGTTATGAGAAAAGAAATATTGATCGATGAATTTTGATCAATGGATATATGTTTTTATGCATGTTCTTTTATTAGAGAGAACTTTTGGGTTGTCATCACAACTTTCAAGGCATTTTCTACAGATTTGGATGCATGGCACATCATTTAACGAATTTGTCAGCATGATGAGTGTAACACCCCAACCTTTAATCCTCCACTAATATTGTAATTGTAATTAATTATGTTAAAGATATATGCCTGTGAAAGTAAATGTGAATGGATTTGAAGGTATGAAACAATTTTAATTATATTTTAATAGTAATTGATGAAGAGGTGGAACCTTGATATGAAGAATGAGAAGTTATGAGGAGGAGGAAGCCAACAAAAAGGGGTTTATGTAATTAATCCTTACCAATATTCTTAAGATTTAATATTGTTAACTTTCCCCAAGAATGGGAAGGTGTGGTAGTAACTCCCACATTTATGGATGTAGTTGAGATGTACCTAAACTATCTCATCCAGGGCATGGGTAGAGTGCCACTCAAAGACTTCTAGAGTCTGACCAAAAGATTTTGATTTGACCACAATGGATAGATCTGCTAAGAAACCCATCAAGGAAGAAACTTGTGAAGGGAGAAAGAGGGGAGACAAGCACTTGTGGGGATGCGAGAGAGAACAAAGATAAGAACTCGTGGAGGCCGTGCGGCGGTGTGAGAGAGAACAAAGATAAGAACTCATGTAGGCACTTGTGGGGATGTGATTTCAAAGTATCTAGGAGGATTTCAAGTGAACAAAAAGCCCCATGCATGATGCAATAATCTATGCATGACTTTAGTTCACCTAATTTGGTGAATGAATTCAATAGTAGAGTCTTTAACCTAAGATAGAGGGATCACTGAAATAACTAAGAACTTTTTTCTGGATTATGCACAAAATCACTAAAGAGGGGAAGCAACGAGGGACTATTATCTTTGAGAGGGGATCTGTTCGTGCTGTGAAAGCTCAACATGGCTAATTATTGAGAAATCTTGTGAAACTATGCATGCAAAAAACACAAAAAGGAAAGTGTCAATGGACTAGTGACTTAGAGAAGGGATTCCTTTATGTGTAGGCCCGTCCTGACCACACTGTGAATGAGAACATACCATGGCTCAATAGGTCGAAAGACATCATACTTATTTATGTGAGATGAAGAAGAATGGTCTTCATACTTTCATCATTGATAAACTCTTAGAGAATTTCCCTTTGGGACTTGCTATGCAGAGCAGTTGAGAAACTGCCCACAATTTTGAGTAGATTCCATGCTTAGTGTGATTTCAAAAAGCATTGATCAATTTGACTTGATGAAGGAGAATGGCCTTCATGATTCTACCCATAATGTTGAGTGAGTACTTCCCTCATGGTTTGTTGTTCTAGCTCAGGGGTAGCCATGTATACGAATGATTGTAGTGTCAATGAGACCTGTGGTGAGGTTGATTGTGGCTCACCCTTTCATCAATTGTAGCCAAATAATGATCTCGATCAAATAAGTACCCTTGCAGACTTCAATGCTACGATGTAAATCATTTTCATTGAGAAAGAAATGATGACTAATGAATTGCATATATTTTTATGTGTATCTTTGTTGAATGGACATATTGGTTTATGTGATATATGATATTGCATGAATTTGTAAAGTTGGGTTGTAATGACTATGCAATATTCATATTTCTACTTATTGGTCTTTCATGTACTCTTATGATGTGATTTTCATGATTATGGACAAGGATGATGTTAAAACCACACTTGTAGTAAGAGGGGGCTACGTGGTAGTGGATGACTCAGTAGAAAACAATTTTTACTTATTTAAACATTCTTCAACCATAAGAAAACAATCACATATGCAATTTATTAATTGCAAAACATGGAACACAAGATTTACGTGGAAATACTTTCGGGAGAAAATAACAAAAAAAATATTTTCATTAGAGAATTTTTTAGGTAAAAAAATTGTCTCAAAACAAAAATATACAACAAAAATCAATTTTATAAGAACCAATAGGATTCAATATGATGATGTCAACCATGGGGTGTGCTTAATTTTTTTTGAGTAAAAAGGTAAAAAACTAACAAAAAGAAAAAGAAAAAGAAAACTATTTTTTCAATTGATATCTTTACAATTTTACTCAAATTTCAAGGGAGAACACTCATTGGATGCACAATTTAATCTTGCATCCAACTTAGTACCCATGTTTCATACTTTCAATAGAACCTACTACAAGAAAAATGTGAAATACATGAAAAAACATAATTGCAACCACACTTTTTCATATATTTCACATTTTCACGTACTAGGGTCCATCGAAGTATGCAACATGGGTATTTCTTGGATGAAAATTTAAATTTCGCATCCAATGAGTGTTTCCACTCGAAATTTGAGTAAAATCACAGGGAGATAAGTTGAAAATACGATTTGAAAAAGTAGTTTTTTTTTTTTTTTTCCCCTTTAAAACTTGATGGGGTAATCTAATCTTATTTTATTGTTTTCACTATTATTTTATAGTATTCCTTAGAATGCCATTTTAGACCTCAAAATTTTGTAATGATAATTATTTATAGGCACCATTTGCTAGAGCCACAAATCCTCGATGGCACAAACCCTTGTAGGCACCAATCTACTCTTGTAGATCTTTGTAGAGTCCAATCCCCACTTGTAAGCACTAACTTAGAAATAGATACTAATCTCTTTGCTTTGCACCACTAACCTACATATAGATTCTTCAAAAATGATTTGCTCACTAGTGTAGGTTTTAACCCTATATTAAAAATTACCTGCAAATGAATTCTTAAAAAACAGAAAAATATACAATGGCAAGAACATAAAAAAATATACACAGAGATTTTCTCCTGGAACCCAAAAGAGGGAAAACTAGATTATTTTTTCATTATGCTCCTTTCAATGTCACAATCCATTATATACATGCTGAAAAATTCGTAAACCCCAATTTATTAACCCTAGATTAGAGCATAATTGTAGTTCCCTTGATTGGATCTACAAAATATCATGGGCACAACATCATGCCTAAAAAATCATGCGCAAAAACATGGGTAGGTTCTTCCACCATCCTCAGGTCCACCCCCCATCCTCGTGGCAAGAATATAACACATACCCAACAACTAGAACGCTAGATCTATGTGTTGCTTATTATGATATGCTTACCACTTCACCAAATTTGATGTGCCATGTGAATGTTATCGTAAATTTTCAAAATCTTGTTGATTTTGGCCTCTTCCTAAGAGCAAACTTGTATAATGTGCCATGTCTCAAATTATTGTATTTGATTCTGATTTTTTTTTATCTAAGTTACTTCAACATGTCTGCGTAGATATCTAAAAATTTCACAGCCTAAAGTGTCCCCAAAAAGAACTATAGAAAAAATTGCCATGATCACTATTGGAATTGATTTTAGAACCATCCACAAACCTAACTTCCATAGGGTATATCTTTGGAATTATAGTTAACCAAAATATGAATTTTTTACTAGATGTACCTTGAATTATTTTCTCAATATGTTCAATATTTATAGTTCGATTCTTCATAGAAAGTGAATTATACCAAAATTTTCACTTCACTTGTCTAAATTCGATTCTAGGATCATTCACAACCCTAATTTCCACAAAGAATATCTATGAAATTATAGTGAACTAGCATATGAAAATTTTATCAGATGTACCTTGTAATGTCTTCTCGAAGTGCTCCAAATTTCATGATTTGAAAAAATTCAAATAATAAATTATAGCGAAATCCCAAGATGACTCATTTGAAATGAATTTCAAAATCAATCACAAACCCTAACTTCTACAATATATATCTTTGTAAGTATAGCAAACCAAAATGTGCAATTTTAGCTAGATATTCCCATCGATGTCTCCTCAGTATACTCAAAATTTCATCGTTTGATGCATCATGCAAAAATTTTTATAGCAAAAATGCAAAGATGTCTCGATCACTCCACAAATTACATTTATTATACACACACACATACACACTTTCCTTCTAATACTTTCTTCTTTTATACATTATTGTAACCATCCATGAAAATACATGCTAATTTAAAAAATACATGTCAATTCATTAATTGAATAATTAATTCATCATTTATTTCGCTTTTCCAAATACCATGGGATTTCCAAACCATGGGTTTGAAACCCTCAGGTGCTTGTGCATGTGTTCAATAGAGTGTAAAATATCCATGCGACTTTCATATCTATCCATGATTAGTCCATTCAAAGAGAAACTTCATCTACCAGTATAGGTCCACAATCTACTTGTATTGATTGAAACGTGCTTTCATATACCTTGTATCTAGGATCCAATCATCCCACTTCATTAGGATCTCCATGTTAGACAATGTAGTCCCATGAGAGGACACTTCCCCCTCACTCTAGGTGAGTTCCTCTTGTACATTGGCTAGCATGAGCTCCTTATAGTATGAGACAAAATCTTCTATCCGATGATGCATTCAAGATTTACCTCTCTGAGCATGCTCTTGGTAATAAGAAACCCCTCTTTGAACTCTGGCCCTTTGGTGTTGTAGGTTTTAACCTCGTACATAAATTACCTGCATACGAATTGTAAAGATAGAAAACAAATAATGGCGAGAGCATAAAACATAAAATAGATATACATAGAGATTTTCCCTTGGATCCCAAAACCGAGACTACTAGATTGACTTTTCATTATGTTCCTTTCAATGTTACAATACATATATATACATGTCAAGCATTTATAAACTCCAATCCATTAACCATGGATTAGAACATAACTGTAGTTCTCTTGACCAAATCTACAAAATGCTATGGGAAGAAAACCATCATGCCCAAAACCATGTGCGAAACCCATGCACAAAACCATAGGTAGGTCCACCCACTTAATATAGTCATGGAACGAATATAACACACACCCAAAATTCTCTGACTTGTTGTTTTATTTTCACAGGGCACCACAGGAGAGCTTAATCATTGGTCCAACCCTGCAACACCCATTGTTTCTCTACACCAAGAGAACTTCTCAGCGCTCACAGACTTTGTCAATGCATTTGCAGTATTCTTTAGAGTGTCCACCTTTATCGACAACACCTTTTTGTCCTCAACCATATCCCTTACAGAGTGATATTGAACATCAATGTGATTTTCCTTTGAATGATAAGCAAAGTTATTTTCCAAGAAAATTGCACTTTGGCTGTCATAGCCTATCCTTATAGCTCGATGTACTAATCCCATACTTGAACACAATGTCTACAACTAAAATTCTTCCTTGCTTGCATGAGTGGCTACCATTTATTCTGCCTCTGTAGTTGAAAGTGCCACTACAGACTATCTCTTACTCATCCAACTAACTGCACCTCCAAATAGGTTAAACACATACCCACTTGTAGATCTTCTCTGATCTAGATCTCTAGCCCAGTCTACATCAACAAAGCCACGGGTGTCCATAACTCTGTCCAATATTGGTCTTCCTTGGTAGCACAAACCATAATCATTAGTGCCACACAAATACTTGAAAACCCGCTTCACTGTTATCCAATGCTCCTTCCCTGGTTTTGACATAAACCTGCTCAATACTCCCACTGCATGTGAAATTCCTGGTATAGTACAAACTGTTGCATACATCAAGCTACCGACTGCACTTGTGTATGGAACATGGGGCATGTCCTCTTCCTCTTCTTGTGTCTTGGGACACTATTCAATAGATAACTTTACACCTACAGGAATAAGAACCTTCACCGATTTACTATCTTGCATATTAAACTCCTGCAATATTATTTCGACATACTTCCTCTGGTTTAACCAGAGCTTCCTCTTTACCTGATCTTGCTTAATTTCGATGCCCAAAATCTAGTTTGCATCACCAAGATCTTTCATGTTGAATTTGGAGGAAAATTGGGTGTTCAAATCCTGGATAATTTATTTTTTTATTTCCAATCAACATCATATCATCAACATACAAGACCAAATAAATAACATGGTCACCAATTAATTTAAAATACACACAGTGATCTGCTTTGCTTCTTGTGAAGCCAAGTCCTCATATATATGTATCAAATTTATGATACCACACCCTTGGTCACTGTTTTAACCCATACAAAGACTTTTTTAACCCATACAAAGGCTTTTTTAACTTGCATACCAGTTATTTCTTACCCTTCACTACAAAGCCTTCACGTTGCTTCATGTAGATATCTTCTTCCAGATCATCGTGAAGAAATGTTGTCTTCACATCCATCTTTTCTACCTCAAAATCAAAAGCAACAACAATAGATAAAACTATTCTAATACAAGCTACCTTAGCAACACGAGAAACAAATATCACCAAAATCAATTCCCGACACTTGGGAATAACCTTTTGCTACCAATTGAACTTTGTATTTCTCCACCTTGTCATTTGCATTCATCTTCTTCTTAAACACCCATTTTCTTCCAATGGGCTTTCTTCCAGCCGGCAACTCCACTAGATACCAAGCCTAATTTTTGTGCAAAGATGCCATTTCATCAACCATGGCCTCTTTCTTGAGTTTTCCATTCGCTGAATCTATTGCCTCCCTCACAGTTCTGGGATCATCATTAGTAATTGATAAAGAAAAATTTGAACAGAAAGCAGATGGACTATACCTTTCTAGCTTCGTTCTTTCTCGAACTGATCTTCTCACAACTGGAGTTTGTGGCTCTTCATCTTCTAATTCCTCTTCTACTGTAGAGTCTGATTCTTCCTCCTTTAGCTCAAATTCTATCTACTCAGGTTCCTTTGGTAAGAATTCATGTTTAATATCATCTTTCACCTCTCTAAACACCACATCTTGGTTGTACACAACCTTCCTTGTTTTTGGGTTCCAAAGCTTATAACCTTTAAACCATCCTTATACCCAATAAAGATGCACCTTTCAGATTTACTATCCAACTTGGTTCTTTTCTCCTTTGGAACATGTACATATGCATCACAGCTAAATACCCTTAGATGTGAAAGAAAGGGTTTTCTCACCAGTCCATACCTCTTGTGGATATTTATCCTCCAACGCTGATGAAGGTGATCTATTAACCAGGTAACATGCAATCTCAACCACCTCTACCCATATTTCATGTCCTAACCTGGCACCACTGAACATGCTTCTTGCCTTTTCCATCAACGTCCTATTCATTATTTATGAAACTCCATTTTGTTGAGGTGTGTATGGAGTAGTCTTCTGCCGAATATACCACACTTCTTATGGAACTCTCCAAATTTCGTCTTACAGAACTCTCTACCGTTATTTGTCCTCAACACCTTATCTTCTTCTTTGTCTGGTTTTCCACCAGAGCCTTAAATTCTTTAAGCCTGTCAAAGACTTCAGATTTCTTGCTGAGGAAATATATCCATGTATTCCTTGAGAAGTCATCTATAAATGATACATAGTACACATACTTACCTAGTGATGGAACTGACACAGGGCCAAACACATCACTGTGCACAAGCTCTAATATCCTTTTCGCCCTCTTAGCAACAGAGGGGAAACTCACATGATTCTACTTCCCATATACACAATGTTGATAGAAATCGAAATGCAGAGAGAAATTAGACATACTTTCTACCATATCATTACCATGAAGTATTCGAAGGCCCTTCTCTCCAATATGTCCAAGCCTTTGATGCCATAATATGGTCTTTTCTTCAGAGACCACTAGATTTTCTGCTCCACTTTCACGAACCACAGAACTATTGTATCCAAAAATAACAATGCTACCCAGAAGCTTGTACAAAGTTCCAATTCGAACTCCCTGCATTAATACCAGTGCTCCCCGAACCATCTTGCATGTATCTTTCTCGAAAACCATTTTTACACCTGCATCATCCATCTTGCTTACAAAAATCAGGATTTTGGCCAATGCAGGAATATGCAGAACATCTAGAAGTGTTCTAATCCTTCCACCTTGCAACTTCATCTTGAATTTTTCGCATCCAATGATTCTAGCCTTCTTAATACCTCCTAAGAAGACATCACCACCAACACATTTTTCATACTCATAGAACCACTCCCTATGACGAGTGAAGTGAAAGGATGCACTTGAGTCAATCATCCATGCCTCATGATATATTTCTTCATCCCCACCTTCATCTAAGGTGGTTTTCGCTTATGCAAAAGGAGCATCATCAAATAATTTTCATTTCTCTAGAGCTTTAGATCTATAGTCATTTTTGAAATGCCCTTCCTTTCTGCATTTCTAGCACACCTTTATAGGTTTTCATGGAGATTTATATTTCCCTCTAGATTTAGATCTCCCACTCAAGGACTTACTTTTGTTTTTGTTCTGGGACCATCCTCATACATACAAGGCATCACCGTTTTGGTCCTCCATATTTTTCCCTCTCGTCTCCTCCAACAATAAGGATGAGACTATTTCATCAAACTGCAATGTAGTTGTATTGCTACATATAGCAACAACTAGATTATCCAACGAATCTGGTAGAGAACACAGTAAACTGATGCACTTATCTTCATTTGAAATTTTAATATCAACAGATAACAACTAACTTACCACAACATTAAAGGTGTTTAGATGCTCTGTCACTGAGTCTCCATCCTTCGTCCTCAGGTTATAAAACCTGTTCCATAGCGACAATTTATTCACCAGAGACTCAGATTGGTACAAAGTCCCTAACTTGTCCTACAAAGCTTTCGTCGAAGCTTCCCCTGATACATTCAACAATACTCGATCTGAGATACAAAATCATATTGTGCTCTTTGCATTTCGATCCAACTTCGTTAGTACTTCGGTTGACATTTCCGTTGGTTTAGTACCTAGATCTACAACGCTCCACTAATCTTTATCCAACAACAGATCTTCCATCTTGAGTTTCCACAACTCAAAACTCTGACGATTAAATTTCTCGATCTTTATATTTCCACTGCTCGCCATATTATTTTACCACAAGAATTGGTCTCGTAGATCTTCCATTGAACAGGGTCTACCACAGACCCGAGCAAAACCCTCAGTAGAAAAGGCGTTCCCTTGAAGCCGAAACAACTCTGATACCAAATGTAGGTTTTAACCCCATACAAAAATTACCTCCTTACAAATTCTAAATACAGAAATTAAACAATGGCGAGAGCAAAAAACATAAAATAAATATACACAGAGATTTTCCTTGGATCCCAAAACTGGGACTACTAGATTGATTTTTCATTATGTTCATTTCAATGCTACAATACATATATATACATGCCGAAGCATTCATAAACCCCAATCCATTAACCATGGATTTGAACATAACCATAGTTCCCTTGACTAGCTCTACAAAATTCCATGGGCAAAAAACCATCATGCCCAAAACCATGTGCGGAACCCATGCACAAAACCAAAGGTAGGTCCACCCACCTAATATAAGGTCCGAAAAAAAAAATTCCCTAGAGGCACTGCCATAGGCCCCTCAATCCTCCCCGTGACTTCCCTGCTGCGCTTGACACAATGAAGGGGGGATTGGCTGCCCCCCCTCTAACCCCCTGGCTTCGCGCCTCGGGCTTGTCGTGGAAAGAATATAACACACACACAAAAAGTGTGGTATGGGAAGTAGACTACTACAATGAAATAATTGCAGAAGTGCCCAAGCTTAGCACAAGATAACCGACAGGTAGGATAGAAAATACGAATCACTACTAAGAATAGAGATAAGCACCAAGAACGATAGTTTGGCTACTAAAGGCAATAGGATAGTGAGAAACATAGGAAAAGGGGGAGCCACTACAAAATACTTCAACCCACAATTCCCCACCAGATATTTGAGAGCGCTATTCACTGATAGCTAACAAGAATAACTTATCTTTAGGATTGGTAATTGGGTAATGGGGCAAGAGAATAACACTGGTGACAAAGGGGGAAGGATTGAGACATTCAAACCAAGTATGACCTGAGAAGGGGAATTTATAGTGCTAAGTCCCATAGAAAACACATGCCGAGCATGGCAAAGAAAATAGAACTGAAAAGGAAACAAGCTAGACCAAGATTTTTCGCTAGAAACCTTGTTGGTCGCCCTGCAAATTAGCCAAAGGAACTGCAAAAGCACAATTTGAAAAGTTGACACAAATATACCAATATGTAGCGAGTGCAACAACGTCTAGAGGAAAAAGCCAATTTCCGCCTAAGGAAATTACAGCTAAAAGAACAAGTTCCTAGTTGGGCCGGGTTCACATAGTTTTGGCTTGCATCTAACTGCTTCTTCTTTGATGTTGGTGAGACAACCTTCCCCTCCACCTCTTTCTCAACACTTTCTACAACCAATGGTTGTGCCCTCCTTTTCCATGGATTTAATGACTTGAACATTGAATTTGATATCTCTGCCCTTGCACGATCTACAAGCTCGAGCTGTGTATCCATACTCTACCACTGTGCTCACGCAATTGCATTTTAATTATGTTTGCAATCCATATTTAACTTTGTCGGGGTTGGGATGCCACAACCCTTGGTTCATTTTCCAAGTGGGTCAACAACATTCCATTCCCCATCTTGATTATCACACATTTCAAGGCTTTTAATAATAATAATGATGTTGATGATGATGATAAAGTTCTAATTTAGTTAATTTGTATAATTTTTATTTTTATTTTTTTTACTTAAATTTTAACAACGTGAGATGTATCATGAATTAAGTGTTATGATGTTTATCATGGTTTGATGCTTATCAACATTTACTAGCCATGGCTACACTAGTTACTAGAAAAACCACAACTTTACATTTCTTAAATCATATTTTTGTATACATAAATTAATTCATTACCCTCAAACACCCTAGAACATTCCGATTATGCATTTTCAACTACTGAAATATCCAATTATAAATTATTCAACCAAATTTTAGGTAAAACTAATCGCACTATTGTGCCTTAGAAAAATTAAAAATATAAAGCATTTCACCTACATGGAAACTATCATGATCAACCTAGCTCTTATGAAGTTTAGGGTAAATTAATATGAAAAAAAGTGAAAAAATAAATAATTTTCCATTATAATGAAGAATAAAATATGAACATAAATTGAACAATTGTTGCACACGAAATTTATGCAGAAACAAAAAGATGACTAACGGTTAAGTTGGGTTGAAGAATTGCACACAAAATTTATGCGGAAACAAAAAGATGACTAATGGTTAAGTTGGGTTGAAGTATATATTATAGTAATATAGCTAGAAATGCAAGTTGTCCTAAAAAGTGGGAAAGGAATTAATATGATAAGTAACAAATGATTTATTATGAGTTGAATAGTATAATGCAAATAATCATTTGAGTAATGGATTGAATTATTGATAAATTAGTATATATTTATTTTAATTTTAGATTTATTAAGTGTTAAGAGATTAAATTTTTTAAAATCTAAGTTTATTTTTTAGTGTAAAACTTAAGGAAATGTGTATATTTCTAGAAATTTGATTTCTTCCAAATTTCTTATTATGTAAGTTTCTTTTTAATGGTATAATCTTATGAATTATTCACATCTCTAGAGATTCAAATCTTCTAGGTGCTTGATAGGTTTAGAGTTAAGTGGGATTAATGTTGATTCTTTCTATTTATGTTAGATTTTTCCTAAACCGATGTATAATGTATAATGAAATTAAACATATTCACTTTTTTTGATTTGATGTTCCCTTCATCATAATTTCAATTATTTGTTAAGAATATTACTAATACTCGACATTACATATTTCATTGCCCTACAAAGAAATATTAAAACCTTCAAAATACATTTACTTGCATTTATATGGGAATAATACTCTCTCTCTCTCTCTCTCTCTCTCTCTCTCTCTCTCTCTCTCTTCTCTCTCTCTATATATAATAATATATATATATATATAATATATATATATATATATATAATATATACACGCACTATTGTGTATATTTCATTAGATAGTTTGTCACAACATATCTGATAACATTATACTTAAAACTCCAAAGTCTTTACTATATAAATTATTTTTCCTTAGACTTCTGAATTTATTAAGTTACAATTTCATGATGCAATATGTAATGTACAAAAACTAGAGAAAATTAAATATACAATCACTCAAAACCATAAGAACACAAGATATACCCCAGGAAACCCTTTCGTGAGAAAACCCAACCAAAAGGTGAGGCTGCTCTACCCTCTTTCTCTACATGGAAAATAGATGCGAGTACAAAGAAGTCAAGCTTCTGGCCCATGAGCTACTATAATACACAAATCCTCTCTGTTTTCTCTTTTGTTATTCATTCTAAGCTATTTTCTCATCTATGGAACAAAATGCATTCCAATAGAATGGAACCCATTTTCCTGTTAGTGGTCTGGTTATAGCACAACCCGATAACCTACTTGTGGTTAGATTTGACTCCAACTCTTAACTAGAGTTACAATATGGACTCTTCTAGAGCATTTTTCATCATGATCATGTGGCTAGCCCATATTCCATTAATAATGGGGGCTGACATGGCATCCTCTCAAATTATGGTGGTCATAATAGGAAGGTTAACTTCTGAGTGACATAAATTTTTCACATAGAATCCTATTGAGGTGCTTCTTGTGTTGTTGGAAAGATATTTGTGTGAAGAATAGCACCAAAATATATTGCACTTGATCGACAAAGTTTTATCCCCAAAAAATGTCATTTGATGCCTCAAATTGCTCCCAAAAGGTTTTAGACCACAATTTGCCAAACTGGATCCCACCAGTAAAAATGGCTCTATGAGCTCATTCCTCCACTTTTTACACTCAAAATATCGAGATGGTTGACAAAAAATATAATGATCCAACCCATATGTCACATGCACGCACTGCAATTGTTTTGAGCCTCAATTTTTTCTTTCTAAGTATTAACACTTTATATGGTTATTAACTAAATTTAAACATGAAATTCTAAAATATCATGGTTACAAATTTGAATTATCATTATTTGAATTTTTTTATTGTGATATGCGCATTATGAATTTTGTTCGAAAGAAAAAAGTTTGTAATTTTATTACAAAGAGAGGAATTTTTGTAAGATGTAATTTTTTTTATCATTTAAGTTAATGTCATGTATTAGTTCCTTCATGTAAATGCTTATAAAATTACACCTTAAGAGAGATTTGGGTTTTAAGATGGAGATGAATATATGCTTATGTTTTATATGTTGTAATGTGCATACATATATATATCTTAATGTAATTAATGGACACAATTATGTTTTTTTGGCAAATTTTCGTGGTCAATTCTGCCATAAATCCAACAATTATTTTCAAGGATCATAAGATTAATTTGTTTAAATATGCGAAGTTTGAGTTCCCTAAGAGTCTTCTAGGGTGTTGAATCCATCTATGCATTGAAAAACACATTTTAAACAACACAATATCTCCCGAAATTGTGTCCTTGAATTAAGGAGAAAAATACTATTTCATCTATTAATTAGACTACTCTATTTTTTGTTTGGTTCTTTTTGGTCATATATATATATATATATATATATATATATATATATATAGTCAAATTTGTCTAAGTTCTCCATAGATTACATTAGGGTTGACCCGTGGCTTGAGAAATCGTGATCCAGGGGCATCTAAGCCATCAAAATCACTTAGGGATTGCACCTAGCCCAGACCACACCAACCCTTAACATGGTTGGATTTTTTCCCACAAAATTTTGAACCAGTGACCTTCACATCATGGAGTGACTTAACAGTACACCCTACCATTGTCTATTCTACACCCCATAGAGATATAGATATGTAATATTACATGACAACTTCTGCCCATACTATACTAGATTATAAATCACCACATGTTGCAATTAATTCGTATGGAATAGTCTTTTTGTTTGTTAATAATCATTTTTTCAATTTCATTAATAACTTATAAACATAAATAAATATTAATTATTTTTCTTGTTACAAATTAATTAAATAAACACTCTCCTCCTAACATAAAATCATTTTTATTTCTATTTTTAATTTTAACTCAAAAACATAAACCTAGTAAAGCTTACTTCTATGTTGAAAAATATAACATAAACCTAGTAAAGCTTACTTCTATGTTGAAAAATATATATTTTTTTAATACCAGAAAAAGTTTTATTAGTTCTTGATAGGTAATGTTTAAACTTTTAATTATTCTCACTCACTTCTAACTTTTTGTTAAAGGTTTTAGAAAATTACCTATCAAACGTGATTTTCTCATAAATGTAAAACTATTCAAATTATTGTTATTTGAAACAGTTTAATAGAACTTAATTAGCCTCGGTGTACAACAAATTACTTTACATAATTGTCAAATATACAAATTAATTTTAAAAGACAAATTTAGTATTGGCAAATTTGAAGGCACATGCTACACATCAATACAATTGAGCAATAAAGTTAAATTTAATTATGTGAAGAGATCAATGTAGTTGAGGTAGAGGTGCGGCCATCAGGTTTTCCCTCTCCACTTCCACTCGTAATGTGCAGGTAAGCTCCAGGGTGCGGTTTAAAATATTTGTTATCTTGATTCACAAGATTTACAGGATTATGATGAGTCCCATTGCCTCTTAGAAAATGGTGAGTAGGAATACTCTAGCAATATGTTTTGCCTTTACCATTATGCTAATTTATAAAAATTGTGAACCTTGTATGATGAGATGTTTTACATTGCATTATAATTTTGGTGAGAAAAGATGTCAATATTATTATTCAGAAATTTAAATTTTAGTTTTAGTTTTATTTTTAATTTTTAATATATGGAAAAGTGATGCATATATATATATATAATTTTTATATATTGATAAGTGATGCTTATTATATATTATATATATATATATATATATATATATATATATTTTGAGATGTTTTACATTGCATTATAATTTGGTGAGAAAAATATGTAAAATTATTAATTCAGAAATTTAAAATTTTACTTTAATTTTTATATATTGACATATATATATATATATATATTATATATATATATATATATATATAATATAAAATAAGTATTAAAATAAACACTTAATATAAAGGGTTAGATTATATTTTACCAAAAAAATTGAGACATTTGATTTCTTACAAATGATATGGGTACAACTATAGATCTTTTTTTACATGTATTTTAATTTTTTTATTCTTTTATTAATCATAATATAATATCAGATGTGTGATTTTTTATTTTTTTATTTTATTTTTTTTAATTTATCATTTAGAGACAGTTTATAGATAATTGCTAACTTAACAATTTTTGTTTTTGTAAGTTAAGAGGTAAATCCTTTCATTTCCCAAAAGATGTCACAATACCCAACCCATAAATGATATGCAAAAGATGATCTCAACTTGCCCTAAGGGAAACCAAGTTTATTGACCATCTATTAACATAGTAGGCAGTCCAAAATGTTAGCAAAATAAAAAACTATAGTTTCACAAAGTAAATTACATCATCATCAAACCATCAATCTAAAACTATAAACATCATAAAACTAAGTATTAGAGGAGGTCACATGTACTAGATCACTTACTGTTGACCCCGAAGGGGTTGGAGTTGCCATATTCAAGATGTGCTACTCAATTCTATCAAGTCGGCTGTCCATATGCTCCATATAAAATCTCATGTTTTGCTTCTCCCGCTTGACATTTGCTAGGTTGGAAAATATATTATATTGGTCTACTTGCCTCTCCATCGAAATGCTTCCCATCAATGTTTTCATTTTCCAATATAGCAAAAAAGATTGAAGGTATTGCTTCTTTTTAGCCCTCGTGTGTCTTGGGTGTACTACTATTTTCCCATACTCTTCCACCAACTCAAAATCAAACATTGAATGTCTATCTCTAGTTGCCAGTTCCTCCAAATGAAGCAATTCATTGTGGATATCAGCATGGGTAGCAGTGTGGAATGTTTCAACTACCTCTCCAACTTGATTTTGATCTCAGTTATGCCCCTGTGGGGCTTGGCCACCACCCCCACCCCTACAACGACACATTTACTGTCGTTGCATGGTTTCGTGCCAATCGTTTTGAGCCTTTATATCTGATTTAAGCCTTTATATCCCCCAAATACAACCAATAGATGCTTACATTAGGACTATCAAGATGCCACCACTTAGAAAGTATCACCCACCCATTGACTTGAACATGGTGAAATTTTCCTCCCAAACATAGGGAATTTGTCGTTGAGACACCAGGTCTTATGAGCCAAGAGGTATAAGTCAAACCTGCCACAAGTTTTTGAAGAGAATTGATGGCTACACCATTCGGGGGGGTTGGAGACTCATAAACCACTAGCAGATAACCAATACTATGAGATACTGTCAACTGACTCCCTTTAACATAGTCACAAGACATAATTATATTAAAGTATTCATCCACACAACTCAATGCTTCATGAAGATTTACAGTCACACCCACGAAAGAGCCCAAACAATTATAAACACATATGAGCCACAAGGTAATTCAGTCCAGAGGAATGATAAACCCTCAAATCCAAATAGGTTTTATAGAGCTGAGAAATTCAAGGTCAAGGGTAGAGGGAAAGAACACCTCAAGCTAACCCTTGGGGTGATGGCCCCTAACACCGTAACAACGAGAAACAACCACAAATAGGTTCTCTATTTGTTTAATAGGTATAACCCTCTCCCTTTTGTCAATCAGACACAATGGGAGCTACAAAACGCATACATTTTTCAAGCAAGTATAAAACCAAGCAATTAACTAGAGGAAACTATCAACAACGAAGCGAAACGACCATATAAGATCACAAACGTGAGAATTTAGATAGACAAAGGAAACTTGAACATGGCGAAGAGATTTCGAACCCAATGAAAACATACCCATGAGGTTACTTGCAAAGAAGGTAATTTCTTCCCCAGGGCACCGACGTAAGTGGCTGGTTCAAAACCTAGACTCCATTACCTCTACTCGGTTGTAACTTTCCCAACCACAAGGAAATGTAATGCATACAAACTATCCTCTCGACTCTGGCTACTAAGCCTAGCAGGTGCAAACTCCTAAACTCAGAAATGTCAGAGAAAAACTTGGTCTTCCGGTGAGAACAACTCCAATATCATTGCATATCAACTAACACAAATAACCCCTCATTTAGAAAATTCCATAAATTTCCTCGCATGTAGTGGCATATGTGGGGATGACCATGCCACCCCAAGAATTAATGCCAAATTTTCTCGAACTGGCTAGAATGGTGGACACAAATCTCCATTAGTCTCATATTTCTAATATTCACCCCATCAGGGAAACTTCAACAAATTAAAAAAATATTAATCATTTTTTTTATAATTTTATAATCCATTTTTATTTAATCTATACATATTTCTCATAGTCAACTCATTCACATAACCTACATTGAATTTATAACACTAAAAATATAAAAATAAAATATGGAAATAAAACTTAAAATGGTAGTGAAAGCCACTCAATAAAAAGTTCTCATTGAAACAATCAAGATATTCAAACAAACAACTTATGAATTCAAGGTACTTGCAAATATAAAAGAAAATAATGCAACCATGGAAAAAGCTAGCCTATAGATTCAGGTAAGAAATAACATTGTTAAAAAGGAATAACATTGTTAAAAATGAAATTTCTTATCTTTTGTAAATATATTGCAAGGTACTTATTGACCAAAATGCATTGGATTGCATGATAATCCATAGAGTTCATTCTCTTTGAAATACACTAGCTCCAGCCCCATCAAGTTAATTGGTTTACTAATCTCAACATTGGCCTGGAAAATCAATGGCAACAATATTTGATGGTTGTGCGAATTGTTAATGATGTGTGTGTTCACCATATCCTTGATTCTATTTTCAAATGTAGAGCACAAATACAAAACTCCAGCAAGTTAGAAACAACGGTGGTTCTTTCTAGCCAACACTTAGCTAGAAAGCAAGGTCCTTATTCTAGCATCTTGCGGGTCGATAGCAGATTGATAACAACAAATCCTCCAGGTCGATAGCACCTTCAACTCCTTCAACTCCAAGTTGATAGCAACAAATCCTCCAGGTCAATAGCAACAAATCCTCCTATAGGATCATTGTCACCTGGAAAGCTACACAGGGTTTCTACAACTCATAATGAGAGTTAGAGCGTGGTGGATCATTTGGTTCTGATTTTTTGGTTCAAAGAGTTGTGGTGCAGTAGAAACATATCCGTGGTGCAGATAAGTCGTAGGCAATGCAGTAGTTCCAAGGTATCCTCAAGCAACGATCAAGCAGCTGAAAGCGGCGTCGGCGTGAAAACAATCTAGCAAGGCATACACAAAGTAACAGATGAAATATCCCGAAATAGGAGATGTTAAAGGCATTTATGTGAAGCTCCAAGATGACAACAATCAACTTTATTAATACACAAAGTAGAGGTATTGCAACATAGTACACATTTATACCCACACAACCTATCAAAGATTTGAAATTTCAAGGGAAGATGTCTTGTGGTTTTGTTTTCAGACAAGTCCCAACTTTTATTACATCTTAAAATGGAAAGAAAATCAATAGTAAATGTTAAAAATGGCAAGGAAATTTTAGGTTTTGTAGAAACAAATCATTTGGGTAAAGTCAAAATTGCTTCAATAGACAATACATGAAAGAAGATTTGGGTAAATGCAAAGCAATATCGAGGCATTTTAAGGCGTAGGCTTTCTCACCTTAAATGGGAACAAAGAAGAAGAAAACCATTCCAGAGAAAAACAAATAAGAGTAGAAAAAATAAAGAAGAATCAACCATTTACAGTCCCACATCTACACCTCTTAGTTGGTCATCGAACCTCTATGTCCAAGAACTGATGAAGACTAGGACAAGGCTGGAGATTTTGGATGCCAAAGAACAGGAAGGGACCACAAAATTTCAGAGATCGCAATTGAAAATCAATGTTTAATGGAAGGTAATATAATTTTAAAAGAATAGGTAACAATGTTACAAGAGGCTCTAGAGATGGGAAAACAAGAATGGAAAAGCATTAAGACAACATGGCAAACCATGAAAGAATCAATAACATGAAACAAGGATGTGATAATTTCTAAAGAAACTTAGGTAGATACACAAGTATCTCAACAAGCAAACCTTTTGAAAGAGAAGGAAAAAAAGAACAATAGGAAAGATGGCCCAAAAGAAATAAAAGCTAGATCTGAAGACGCTAATGGTTACATAAAGACAGAGGAAGAAGAAGATTCAAGTACTCGTAGAACACATGAAAGAGAACACAAAGAAAGAAAGGACATGGAAATAAAATTTATTATCAGGGGAATAAGAGATTATGGGAAGAATGAAAGTAATCTCAATTTGACAAGAGACTTTCTGAAAGAGAAACTACATTGGAAAGGAAAAATTTACCAAGCAAGGAAGGTGGGAAAGATATGTGAAGAGAGATCTCGACCCATAAAATTCACCATGGAAAGCGTGCAAGACAAACACCAACACTTGGGAAAAATGAAACTCTTGAAAATCTCACACTTCTTCCTAGATGAAGATTTAACCAAAAACAATATTAGGAGAGAAGGGAAGAAGTGGAGAAAATTAGAGTGGCAAGAAATGAAGGGAAAAGCGCATGGTTGTACAATGGTAAAGCAATTATTGCAGTGTTTGGGCCTCTAAGCAAAATAGGGCATCGAGATGGTAGTAAAGAAAAAACAGAGAATTTGATAGTAGGGAGGAAAACAACAAGATCAACATGGATAAAAAGGGGTGAAGACTCAAATTTGAGTCTTATGTGCCAAATTGCATAGCAGTCAAATTCTACCCAGGTCTACCTAAGTTTAGTTTGTTGGAATTATAGAGGTTACCCTTGGAGGGGGGGACCTGGGTTAGGGCCCATTACAGAAGGTAGAGACATAATCTGTCTGACGTAAACTCATGAACATGATGGTTGTAAAACTCTTGTGTTTGACGGCTATTTGAATTTAGCAATTTGGAAGAAGGTAATAGAAAATGACAAAGGGTATGGGGAATACTAGTTTTAGTGAAAGAAAAAGAAGGACCTCGCATTAGGTTAATTAAAGAAGACACAAATAAATGATATTTATGGTTCAAAAGATCAGAGAATGAGAATCACATAAGAATTGCAACATGCTATTTTGCCCCTCAAGTTTAAAAAAATTACAAATATAAGGGGCTAGACAACAAGGATCCGTATGCAACTTTAAAGCAAGATATTGTCGCGTACTCTCAGCAGGGAGAAGTTATTTTAGTGGGATATTTCAATGCTAGAACAATAAATCATCAAGCTAATATTCTTTGTTGCAAAGAGGATCACAATCCTATTTGGCTCACTGAAGAGGAGAACCCCCAATGGGTGAGGTGTTCAGAAGATGACAAAGTTAGCAATAATTTTGGATAGGAGTTGCTTACACTGTGTGGGGATTTCAAATTAATTATTTGTAGTGGTCTAGATAGATATAAAAGGTTTGGGAACTTCACTTGCAACACATTGACTATGTGATGTGTTCACAAATATTGATAGAAAATATAAACGAAGTTAGGATTGGAGAGCATATTTGGGACTTAAAATCAGATCATAACCCAATTTATATAAAGTTATCATGGTTAGAAGAAAGGTAGCATAGGAGGAAAACCCAGTGCTCTCGACAATCACTATCAAGGGGAAAAATTCTTCTAATACAAGAAAATTGTACTATCTTCAAGACAATGTTAGAGAGATTAATTTAGAAGGAGAAAACTGGTTTCAAAAGCTTCAATAGTCACGAGTTAACAAATATAATTCAAAATGCACTTGAGAAGTGCAAAAGAGAAAAACATAGGAAATCATAATAAAATTGTTTTCCTGTAAATGTTTGGTTTGATGAGGAATGAAAAATGGCAAGGAAAACCTTGAAAAAGGTAGGCAAGGAGAAGATGAATGTAAAGCTATATAAGCATATACTAAAAATGAAAAAAGATGAGTTCATGCAAACAAGGCGAGAAGAGTTAATATATTTAATCAAGAATAACCCAATCTTTTCTAGCAGGAACTTCAACCAAGGAAGAAGCAAATCAAAATAATATTACACCCAATAAATGGTTTGAATATGAAAGACAACTCTATGACAGAATCAGAGGCATAACCTCCCCCCAGGATCAACACAACTACAAAGATCTTCACATTACAGGAGGTGAAAATTGGAATTAAGAAGTTGGAAACAGGAAAGGCAAAGGACTTGGTTGAACTTCAAGCAGAGTATCTAAAATGGGGAATAAACACTCTTTCACCGCACATCATGGAAATATTCAACAACATAATTCAACAAGGATTCCCAAGAGATTGACAACTAGCTTAGAAATACCCCTTTTTAAAAGTGGAGACATTAATAATCCTTCCAACTATAGAACCATTATGATCAATCCTTTGTTTGCAAAGCTTTTCGACAAAATGGTAGAAAATAGAATCAATAAGTGGGAAAAAGTAAAAGAAAAGAGGGCAAGAGGAAAAATATGTTTTAGGCCGAAGCATTCTACAGTGGATCATGGTATCATGTTGAGACACATTGTTGAAAAGGTTTGGGAGGACAAAGAAGAAGTATTCTGCTACTTTGCTGACTGTAAAAAGGCATTTGACACAATCCTTGGAGATAAGCTGTGGCGTAGAATGGAAGAACTTGAAATTCCTTTGCATTATAGAGTCACTGTCAATAGAATTTATGAAGAGACAGAAGTCAAAATTAGAATCTCAGCAGGTATTTCAGAAAGCTTTAGAAGTGACATTGGAGTCAAGCAAGGTTACCCTCTATCCCTTACTCTTTTTGGTTTATATATTGATAAACTAGAAGAGTGATTAAATCTACAAGGTGGATATGGTGTTTGGTTGGGGGAGTTTGTGATAAAGCTTCTTTTATATGCTAATGATCTTCTATTGATTTCTAAATCAGCCCATGAATTGCAAATACACCTATATTCCCTTGAGATTTTTTGTAGAGCAGTGGGGATGCAAGTCAATACTAGAAAGACCAAAATAATGATTTTCTCTAATAAAAGGAAGCAAATCCAACATACATTATTCTTTGAAGGAAACATTATTGAATAAGTAAATGAATACAAGTACCTCAGGATTGATTTCAACAACAAAGTTAATTGGGAGGATTGCAGAAAGAAGAGAATTTTAGGAGGGTGGAAAGCATTATATGCCCTTCAAAACATATGTAGAGAGGCAGAGTTATGGGATTGGAAAATGATTAGAGTGCTTTTTGGACTCCTAGTTTGTCAATTAATGCTATATGGGTGTGAATTGTGGGCTAGTAGCACCCCCATCTCAAAATGGAAACAAATTGAGAAAATCCAAAAATGCTTGATCATGAGCAAGTTTAAAATAAAAAGTTCAGTACCTTATGAGATAATGTTGAGTGAAATAGGAGCAACTCCCATTGAAGCAATGGCTATGATATGACTCATAAGATAACTAAAAAGAATTGAGCAAATGGGAGTAGGTAGATGGCCTAATGTTATCTTCAATTAAGACATGAGCGAAAGAAAGAAAACATGGATGAAACAAAACTACACATGGATGTAAAAATGGAATATATACCTCAATGCATGTCCCACAAATAGCAAGGAGCTAAATAATTTTCTTATGGAGAAGTTTCATAAATGGGTATAGGGGAAAGAGTTGGGTAGAAAGAATAAGTATTACATTGAGAAATTCAACCCTACATGTGATCTACAACAAAAAGAGTTCATTGGAGCTAGTATTCCAGGGAAAAGGTTCTTATTGCTCAATTAAGAACTGACTCGCATCGACTTCGGTGTGAAACAAAACAGTGGAAAAGGCCTAAAGAATCTTGGGAAGAATGAGTGTGTACATTTTGCATGTCTGGGGTAGTGGAATTGGAAAAACATTTCATTTTGGAATGTGATGCATTCAAAGACATCAGAGAAAGTTATAGGAATATGTTAGCACCGGTTTCTTAGCATTGTCTTTTTAGCGAGGGGACTTTTGGAAGGTTGAGCCAACTCATCATCAATTTGAATAAGAAAAGGATTGAATTGCAAAAGGCGGAAAGAAGGGAACTAATGGTCCCATAGACTATTTTTAGTCTCGTGGACGTTAAAATATCATTTCATTTCATTTCTCTATCACATCTAGTTGGGTTACTTTTTGGAGCAACTAAATTTAGGGAAGAAACAAATTGCTCTGGATCCACATGAAGGGATGAAACCATTGTAATTGGTACTTCTAAAAATGGTTCTCGATAAATAGCAGATTCTTCTCTCTTGGTAAATATGCAATTTAGTCTGTTTAAATCATTACTTATTCTTTCATTTTTGGTGGTTTTGGATAAATGGGCTAACTATGCTACTTTTTGTAGGAAATTTATAGAACTTTTGTCTATGTTTCATTGATATTTCTCCAAAAAATACCAAAAAATGTAAACATATAATGGATTTTCCTTCTAATTTATTCATGACGGTAGCCACAGTTGCATGAGATCCCAATGAAATTGAACTTTGGACCATAACTCATAGAACCTATGCATAATTACTTCGAAATATCGTGAAAAGGTTTAAATTCCTTCATGAGAATATTTTTTTTTTCAAATAGAAAAAACACTTTCATTGATTTTGGAAAAAAGTACATCATTCTGAAAATAATACCTTCTTGCTATCATCAGAGAGAAAAGAACAAGAGATACATATTTTAGTCAAACCTCATCTATGATTTGTTTCATAAAAACATATAGAATAGAAATTTTCACCAGACATCATCTAAAAAAACTGAGGTCAAAACAAAAAACAATGGAACATGGAGCCCCTATAATCTGAAAAAAACACATCTTTAGATCAAAATGTGGTTAGACCCCTACAACACGCCATTTTCAAAAGACTGGAAGAGTATACTATTAGGCTCCACATTGCATCCATCCTTTGAGAGTTCGTCAGCCTCATTGCTTTGATTCCTATAGATATGGAAAATAGAGATATGTTGGAACACTTTAATCAAGGTCCTTGTTCTAAGTTTCCAAGTGGGGAGAGCCAAAGAGTCCAAAGAGACTTTTTCATTAGCCCATTCTATGACTGATTTGGAGTCTCCAAATATGGTGATTTCCCTAAGACCGAGCCAGATAATGCAATGCAGGACAAAAAATAATGCAAGTGACTCTGCTCGAGTGTTGGAACCGCTACCACAGTGCCAATGAAATATGAAGGAATGCAAAGGCCCTAAAGGTATGACCATGCCACAACCGCACAGAATAAAAGATGATGTTCCATCGAAGAAAGTTATAGTGAATGCATACCATAAATTTCAAGGAGGAGGAATTTTTATATATGTACGAAAGGAAGAGAAGTAATCCAAGTAGAGTGATAATATTTTGTTGCTAGTCCTCCAGATATCGGGCTTCGCTTGTTCAAAAATAAGGGCATTCATAATCCTCCAAATACCCCAAATAAAAAAGAAAGTTAATGTCCGATGATTTTTGTGATCCACTGTCCACCTACCAAGGCAAGAAATAATGTTGGAGCAATCCCAAACAACTAGAAAGTTTAGCATGTTGAGCACCCAAGTCAAAATCGATGAAGCAACAAGGCAATGGATACAAAGATGATTGATGTATTCTCCATTGGATTGGCAGAGACCGCATCTTCCCGAGCCTTGATACACCCACTTGCATAGGTTTTCCCAAGTTAGAATTTGGTTGTGTGCCACTAACTAGGAAAAACACTTGAGTTTAAGAGGAAAATTCCATTTCTATAATCGAAATCGAGAGAGCCAAGAGAAAAACAATATCAGCATAGAGGGAAAGGTGATTAACTAGTATGCCTCACAAACAATAACCTTTCCTTGTTGTGTGCCTCCAAACCAGATTAATCATATTCTTTAGGGGAGATACAATCCTAGAAAGTTTAAGTTTGGAAATATAGGCCTTCCATTCTAGGACCAGATGTTCTGGCATCTCAAGCTCATTATAATCTTTCCATTGTGTGGAAAAAATAGAGGAAAGTGAAGCAACGACAATGTCTTTAATAACAAAAATACCTTGTTTGTTTAAAAAACCGATGAGGGAAAGAGATAATATATGCGAATATTTCATGCTAGAGAGAGAGTCCAGGCCAATTTCTAGGATAGATCCAAATCCAACGTCCCATATGAGGCTAAAAAGAACCAATGCTTAGTCAGGAGGAGATTGCACCATGATAGGAAGATATGAGGGAGATCAGGTGTGATTGCACGAATACAACTTAAGAGGTCCCTGTTCTGGAGATATTTAACTGTAATGATTCGATGCCAAAGGAAATCATTGCAAACAACTCTCCAATAATGTTTTTAAACCAGTGCCAAATTGAAAGAGGCAATATCTTTAAGGCCCCAATCGCCATGATCAACAGGTTGATTAAGCATCTCTAGGCTGACAAGATGGAATTTAAAATCTAATTGAGTACCTGCCCACATGAAATGAGAAACAATAGAGTTTATTTTGTAGACAACGCGCTTAGGGATTTTGTATACATGCATCCAAAAAATAGGAATATTGTGGAGAACCAATTTGATTAATATAAGAAATCCCCCTAGAGAAATCCATTTATGGGACCAAAGATTGAGCCACTTTTCGATCTTAAGAGTGATCCAAGCACAATCCTTATTTTTATAGCCATTCGGCTTCAAGATGAATCCCAGGTGCTTAAAACCCTCATCCATATGTGAAAATTTAACCCTGAGCATATTGGAATTTCCAAGGTCTAGTCCGCATCAGGTTCACATGATATCATGATGGACTTTGCCTAGTTCATGATGAAACCCGAGGCAAGACCAAAATCATATAGGATGTCAAAAATCACCTGCCATTTTGCAGGGTTAGAGTTCCTAATCACCAACAGATCATCAACAAAATTAAGGTGGGTTCAAAGAGGAACTACATCTGCAATCCTGCAACCTATTTGAGAACCTAGGCTTAAGCATCAAGGGATTTTCTGCGTAAGCCATCGATAATTAGAAGAAACATGAGAAGAGATAGAGTGCAACCCTATCAGAGTCCCCTAGAGGCTGAAAAGAAATCTCTGGGAGTGCCATTGATAATTATAACAAAATAAGTTGTCTAAACGCAAGATTTAATCCAATATGTCATTGTAGTGCCAAGTCCAATCTTATGCAGGATGTTAGGTCCCTATATTACTAGTGTAACCCCTTATTGTTATTAGTGCAACCACCTTATTCTATTATTGTGCCCATATAGTCCCATGTTGTTATTATTATGCCCCAAAGAAGCCCACTATTGTTATTGTTGTGCTCCTACAATATTATTGTTATGTAGGCTCTTATTGTATTGAGACCCCTTGGACTCCTATACATAGAAGGAGGTCTTGTCATTTGAATCATCCAAGAATTGTTCATTTGTGTAACATAAAGGAGGTTTCCCCCTCGAAGAGGCTTATTTCTAAGTCGTTGATTTATTTTTTCTATCTTTTTCTGAGCTGGTTTCATAACATTTGGTATCAGAGCTTTGGATTCTAGGGTTTCACTGCTCCAAACAGATCATCATGGAATTTTTGCTATAACTTTTTCTCTATGAAGTTTCAAAAGATAGAAAAAAACCCATTTGATCCGAAATCTTTCTGAACCTCGAGTCCAAATTTCATATCTTGAATCGCTATATTTTCGGAGATATGAGCTGAGGAAATTAGGGTTTTTGCAAGCTCCAGAATTCCATCTCAAACAGGTCATGATGGAATTTTCACAATAATTTTTTTTTTTTCTACGAAGGTTCAGACTTTGAAATTAAAACCCATTTGAGAAGAAATCTTGGTGAAGCTCAAACCCTAATTTCAGATCTTGTTTTGCTATATTTTCGGAGATATGGTCCAAGACATTTAGGGTTTCTATAGGCTCCTGAATTACATCCCAAACAGTTGACCTTGGGAAATCATCATAACTTTCTCTCTGAGCATCAGATTGAAATTTCATAAGAAGTTATAGAAAGAGGATGAACTGCAGTTTTCTGTGTATTAGTTTCAGATCCTAAGGTTGAAATAGTGACACGTGGAACTTTGTACAAGTTCGCTCTGCTGAAAAAGTATATAATCAGGTCATCTTGGGAGATTGGTCATAACTCTTTCTTGGAGAGTCCAATTTCGATCAGACTGGTGGCATTGGAAAGCGGACGCAGAGGACTACTGGAGGTTACAATTTCAGAATTTGGAGATTTGAAACTACAAAGCTACATTCATTTCAAGATCGAGCTCTTAAAATAAAGAAAAAGAGATATGAGGAAGTTTGATGGCAAGGATCCAATAACATGGATACTACAGATGGAACAATATTTTGATCTACATGATATGAAACTGTTACAAAAGGTAGGTATTGCATCTTTACATTTAGAATTGAATCAATTTGTATGGTATAGAGGGCTTTTTTCTCATAAACAACTTGTCACCTAGTCAATTTTCATAGAGGAAATGAGAGCACATTATGAGGAGACAAAGAGAAACACCATCTTTAGCCAATTGATAAATCTAAAAAAAAAGGGTTAAATGGAAAAGCACATTGAGGAATTCCAAAAATTGAATATAAGGGTAAATGATATTCCAAAGAAGCGGAGGATTGATGTCTTCATAAGGACTTTAAAAGATAACGTCCAACCTGAGGTTCGCCTTTGGGAACCTGATTCATTGGAGAAGGCATACAGGTTGGAAAGGAAAGTGGAAAGCAAAATTATGGCAACAACGAAGTCTACCACTCACAACTATAAAGATGGAAGTGTTGTTTCTCCTAGCCTTCCACAATCTACAAGGTTGACACTAGAACAATTGGAAGAAAAAAGAGCAAAAGGGCTTTGTTACAATTGTGATAGCAAATACATTAAAGGTCATAAGTGTGCAGAGAAGAAATTATTTTACATGGATTGTGAAGAGCAGGAAGAAAAGGATCAAGAAACGTAAAAAGAAGAGGATATACACGGGGAACCAACCCTAGAGAAAGAAGAAATGAATCCGACCATAGCTTGTATTGCATTGGCAAGAATTACCACTCCTCAAACTCTCAAGATAGAAGGACATATCAAGAAGAAGAAGGTTCAAGCAGTGAAATATCAGGAAGAAAAGGATCAAGAAACATCAAAAGAAAAGAAAATTCACCAGGAACTAACCCCAGAGAAAGAAGAAATGAATATGACCATATCTTGTAATGCATAGGCAGAAATTACCACTCCTCAAACTCTCAAGATAGAAGGACATATCAAGAAGAAAAAGGTTCAAGCAATGAAACATCACATCGAGATAACCTCACTTTGGCGCAGAATCGAATGAAACAACAGGCAGATCAATATTGCAGCGAAATAAGTTTTGATGTAGGTGATTGGGTATTTCTACAACTACAACCATACAAACAAATGTCCCTCAAGCAAGCTAAGAAGGATAATAAATTATCACCAAAGTATTATGGTCCATACAAGGTGTTACAAAATATTGGTACTATGGAATACCAATTGGAGCTTCCTGCATCTTTTCGAGTGCACCCAATTTTCCATGTTTCATGCTTAGAGAAGGTTATAGGTGAGAAGATCCCAGTTCAAACAATATTGCTAGAACTTGACGCAGAAGAAGCAGTCACAAAAACAAGAAATTGATAGCTACATAATCGATCAATTTTAGAGTATCTCATCAAGTGGAAGAACTTACTCACTGAAGATTCCACATGGGAGGATGAGAATTTTATATAGAAGCATCCAGAACTACTCAAGCATTGAGGACAACACCTTTTGAAGGAGAGGGGCATGTTAGGTCCCTATACTATTAGTGTAACCCCTTATTGTTATTAGTGCAACCCCCTTATTCTATTATTGTGCCCATATAGTCCCCGTGTTGTTATTATTATGCCCCATAGAAGCCCAATATTGTTATTGTTGTGCCCCTACAATATTATTGTTATGCAGGCTCTGATTGTATTGGGACCCCTTAGACTCCTATATATAGAAAGGATGTCTTGTCATTTGTATCATCCAAGAATTGTTCATTTGTGTAATGTAGAGGAGGTTTCCCCCTCGAAGAGGCTTATTTCTAAGTCATTGGTCTATCTTTTCTATTTTTTTCTGAGTTGGTTTCATAACACTGGATCATCCAAAAAAATTCCCATTTGACACAATCAAATGCTTTTGTTAGATCAATCTTCATGAGGCAAGCATCCAGGTGGCAAGTCTTGATGGAATGTATACATTACTAAGCGATAGAAACAACATCATGTATCTAATGGAACTCTAAAAAACCAAATTGTTCAACTAAAACATGTTTGGACAAGAAAGGTTTAAGTCGATTAACAATGGTTGTCGAGACCAATATATATATGGTGTTGCACAGTGAGATGGGTCGGTAGTCAGAAAAAAGCAAGATTTGGAACCTTAAGAATAAGGGAGATAAAGTTTGCATTTGTGGCTTCAGAGACCCATCCAAGGCTTTGAGATTATTTGATCATCTTAGTGAGCTCATCAATCATGACATCCTAGAAATGTAAGAAAAGTTCCATGGTCCATCCATCGGGACTAGGACTTTTTCCTCTAGCCAGATCTTTTGATATAGATTGAAATTCATGCTTAGTGACATGGACACTCCATTAGTGTGATTTCCTCCGCACCAATCAAATGGATAAATAGCTCAGATAGATCCAACTGTGTTGGGTGTGGAGCCTAATTATCTTCTGTATTCAAAGGTATCGCCACATTGGACCCCAGTTCGAAATGGGGTGGCAACGGCGCCTGTAAAATATTCGCTGCAGGGGGGGTCCAAGGGGGGGCCACTGCGATCTTTAGGGAGCCCCCTAGTGGCAGGGGGTTTCGGGGGCCGCGCCCCCGAAGCTAAGAATAGATGTAAAATTTCCTTGTAAAAGTATAGTAATTTCTAGTCAATCTGGGCCATTCATTAGGCGAAGATCTGACGGTAGAAGTTATGTTTAATTTAGGGTTTTTTGCCCTAGAAGGCAACCCCTCACTATATATGAGGGAACTGTATTGCGTCTATGTAGATCTGTATTCTGAGTGAGAAAGAGAGAGGAGGTTGAGAGTGAAGAGGGTGTTACAACGGATCTTCTGTAGGTTGTATCTCTTCAGTTTGCTGGATAATATAAAAGGAAGGATTGGTTGTTTCTCCGTGGATGTAGCCCAAACTGGGTGAACCACGTATATCTGTGTCTCTCTTGCTTTATGCATTTTCTGTGTTTATATTTCTGCAATATTTTTATGTGTTCCATTTCTCCTTAATATATAATTTAGTAACAAACTGTTTACTGAAAGGAACTAAGTCTTTGGAGCAATATATATTGCTGAAATAGTGCAAAGCCTCCCATTCAATATCCTTTTGGCTAGTGAGTAGTTCACCTGAGTCAGAATATGTGCTCCAAATGGAGTTCCTTTGGTGCCTCAGAGTTACCTATTTATGAAAGAATCAACTTTTTTTGTCCCCTTCATATAACCACATAGTCCAGCTCTTTTGTTGCAATTATTGAGCTTGATGTAGAAAAATTGGGATCTGCAAAGCTCCAATTTTTGAATCGCAAGCTTGCTGGACGCAGAGGAATAGGCCAGATCTCTAGGGTCTTCCAATATTTGTACTTTCTTATCAATGTTGATTAATTCTTGTATTAGAACCCTCTTCTTTTTGCGAGCCCAACATCTCACCTTGTCTTTTAGTGCTCTCAATTTGTTGGTAATTTTGTCCATCATCCGAGAGCCAGAGTCTCCATATGGTATCCTCCAAAAAGTTTGAACAAGTTCGATGAAATACAACTCCTTTAGCTAGAAATGGTTGAATTTAAAAGGTGGAGCCTTAAATGATTGTACCCCCGACCAATTCATCAGGATAGGGAAATGGTCAGATATGTTGGCTAGAAGGATCCACGAGGTCAAGTCCTTTAGTCTGTTGTTAATAGATTCATGAAAAAAAATCGGTCCAGGGATTTTGATATGCCATGTTCACTTGATTCCATTCTTCCAAGTGGGGCCAATAGGCTCAGGCTTCATATCCCTAAGCCATTTCTTCTTGAAAAGTTGAAGAAATTCCCCAATGGGTCGAAATGCCAGAGGGAACTCCGATTCTCTAGGAATCAATGGAGAAGTTATAGTCCCTGACTAATATCAAGGAGTCAAGATCTAGAATGCCACT
This sequence comes from Pinus taeda, assembly GCA_000404065.3. NCBI lineage: Eukaryota > Viridiplantae > Streptophyta > Pinopsida > Pinales > Pinaceae > Pinus > Pinus taeda. The sequence goes on along the minus strand of APFE030071036.1, from coordinate 105,036 downwards.
ACAGTCAACCCTGTACCAAAAATATTTTCTATTTATGAAGGGGGCATATATATTGATAATATAGAGTCATGTTTTTGTACCCCTTCGACCGCTAGAGATTAATAAGTCCACAATAGTGTTGATTGCCTTGAAGATGTATATGTTTGGATTTCACATTGTAGCCACACCCCCTGATAAATCAGTGGCACTGATTGCACACACATGCCATTTTGGACAAATCTGTAATAAAAAACCCCATGCCTTGTCCCTACTAGTCATTGTTTCTTGGAAGAGTACAATCCCAGGATCATAGATGTCGATATTACTTTTTAGGGATTGTCTTTTATGGGTTGATCCCAAACCCTAGAGGTTTAGAGACATTATAGACATTAGGGAAGCTCAAATTCAGGTGGCTCTATTCTAAGGACCTAATATTTGGGGAGATTCACGCTCAGGTGGCCAAACCGAAAGGAGGTAGGTGTAATGAAAGGGTCCAGGCTATCTGAAGAATCATGAAATGTTCTAGGAGGTTAGCTGGGGAAAAGGTGCATTTTAAGATTTTTTTGAATTTGGTCACTTTCTTCCTTCGAGTGGTAACATTCTTACGTGACATAGGGCTAATGGGGACTTTGGCTGCAACAAAAAAATAATTTTTTATTGTCAAAGGCTCCCAAGTGTTTTGTGAATCACAAGCAAGATTCTCCAGTTCCACATCTTCTGAGAATGGGGAGAAGGTTTGACCAGAGGGAGCCCCAAATTTAATGGAGGAGGAATAATATGGATCTCCAGATGATTGGGTCATAAGCAGAGGTCGAAGGAGAGAAGATGGATGGTTAGATGGAGGACACATAGTCGTGGGAATGGGGTTTAAAAAAATGACAGAGGCTTGGAAATGACAAGGGAAGATGATTTGATGACCATGTTAATATAGGAAGTGGAAGTGGAGGGACATGGCCCAATAGGAGATGGATTGTTATGTTGAGGGGCAATGCTATTATGGAGGGGAGTATGAAGGGGAGGATTACCTAGCTTGGCATGGAGTATAGTGAAGTGAGCTTGGAAGGCCTCATGTCTCCTAGTTGTGGTGGAAAAAACACATTGTTGGGGTACCTTGTTGTGCCTGTCTGGACAATCAAGCATAAGGTGTCCAGTCCTATGACAACAGAGGCATCTAAATGGGACAACCAAGTGGTCAATAATTTGTTTGCTTGAACATGGACCCTAGTAGAGATCAATTTCTACCAAAAGACCCCTTGATAATGTTCTTTCTACCAGGTCCTAGGCAGTATGTTTGACCATGCCTCTGAGGCTAACTTCATTGACGTAGTAGAATTTTCCAATAGCGTTGGCAATATTTGCGATAGCTTTCCTAGTCCAAAGTTCCAGGGGAAGACCTGGAAGTTCGACCTAGAGAATGTTTCTCCTTGGAGTATCAATAGCTGAATCAAAACGAATGTCTCTCCTTGGAGTATCAATAGCTAAATCAAAACCAAATGACCATCGCTAAAGAGATAGATATCCAGGTCCTTGAACCCAAGGAGTGGCAGCAATGTGATCCACATCCTTAGGTGAAAGAAAATGAAAAGCATGCCATCCATTTTGCAGAGCACTTATACCACGATGCTATTTGAGAAGAGGAAGCCACCAAGTTTTCATCTATTTTTTCTTTTTCACTCCATTCAACCGATAATATACCCATCGTCCAACCAGAGCTTCATTTTTTAATTTGATGGATTCATATAAGTATCTCTCTGCCTTAATGACCAAACCATGAGTTTGTGGAGCGACTTTGATGGCCTTGTGTTTCCGAAATGTAGGCGAATTTTGCGGGAGGGGATCCATAGTGTTTATATGATCAGGAAGATACAAATTCATGCAATCCAGATCCACGCTCTCCGATTTTGATCCTCAGCAAGTATCGTGACCTCAATTAACTTCGCACCCTACGAGGAGGAAGGCAGGGTCAAAATATCCTCCGTCGACATGAAGTGGTAACTATCCGAGCAATCAAGAATCCGTCAAATGTTGTGGTGGACCAAGCAATAACACCTTAGAATCCACTGTGTCACTTTGACAGTTCAAAATGGTCCACATAGGATGTCAAAAAGGAGGGGGTCCATTGCATGATAGGTCAGCTCCGGGTGACAGGTCCACATGTTCATGGGCATGTGGAATAAAAAACTGAGTAATCCGATATGGAAAGTCTCAGAGAATGCTTGTCAGGGTAAGATCTGTAAAAATCCAATCCCTAGGTAATTTGCTGAAAAAAGGTGAATCTTCTTTCAAGTATTAATGAAAGGTTAATAATTTGATCCGGTTGGAGGAGATAGTGACGACAAATGAGAAGTGAGGAATTTTTTCTATCACTACTGGTAGATCCCAAGATAATGTGCCTTTTCGGATTTGTGATCCCCAATTCCTTCTCTCGCAATAAGAGCCAGTCAACTTAAAATAAAAACTGAGTAATCCGATAGCTGGCCTCATATCATATCATAACGCAGCCAAAGATGTGAAGGAAATCCATATGAGTGATCACTTGTCACTGTAAACTATTTTAAAGCATGGCTACAAAAAGTTTTCTATGGGGCACAATAATGACAATATGGGGCTTACATGGGTACAACAATATAAAAAGGGGGTTGTACTAATAACAATAAGGGATTACACTAATAGTATAGGGGCCTAACAAAGTCGGCCTCAAGGAAGGACAAGTCAACCTCAATAAGGGAATTTGACTTCAAAAAATCACTATATTGGAGCTACTCGACCTTGTTTAGATCAGTGACTCACACGTTCAAATTGAAGAAGCTGGAAGTAGAAAAAGTGTGAAATTCAAGAAGGAAGAAGGAAAGATATATCAGAGGAGAATAAGATCTTTATCTAGCTAAGGAAGTCAAAATTTTCTCTCTCTTTTCTAACACGTGCGAAGGAACTGATGCTGCAGAAGGGCTGAAATTACAATCTTGACACTGGGATGAAATTCTGATGCAGTAGGGTCGAAAATTTGTCCTTGATGCAGTATTGATGCAATATTAAAGCAATGTTGATGTTGTATTGTTACAGTCAATCTTTGAAGGTTGGAAGAAAAGTTTGAGGGCTGACTTGGTGGAGGAGGAAGGTCTTTAGGTCTAAGGTCTTAGTCTATCTCATTTTGAATCTACTGAAAGAAGCGTTTTGACCAGGTTTTCCCCTATACAGGGGTTTTAGCCCTGGTTGAGTGCTTACTTCTAGTGTCCCTGATCTTCATGTTTTTGTTTTGATGATTGCTTGATGAAAAGAACATAAAGAAAGAACATAAAGAAGTTAATAAGAACATAATAATATCACAAATAATTATCAACATAAGAAAATATTTCTCCCTTTCTTATTTTCTAACAACTACCACTATACCTCTAGTTGAACTCATGCATAACCTGTTGTGTATGTGTTATATTCTTTGCATGACTAGTTCCATGCATGATATAGATGTGTTGGGTGTGGTGAGAGCATCATGGATGGGGGGAAACCCCCCTGTTTGGGGGATTGTAGGTGAGGCAATAGCTCTCCCCTATCACAGGGTTTGCAGGGGGTGTGGTAGCCCCCTTGCACGAGGTTCAGGGCAACACCCCAAATTTTGTTTGGGGTGGTTTTTGCATCCACTGCTTTTGGGTGCATGGTGGTTTTTCCCATGGTTTTGTAGACCTATTCAAAGGAACTACAATTATATTATAATCCAAGGTTAATGAAATAGGGGATTTTTGAATGCTATGACATGTATATTATGACATTGTAAAATTTCTACATTTGGTATTAGAGCCAAATATTGGCTTCAAAGGGATGCCTTTGCCACAAAGGGTTTATATGGCCTAATGAATAAAGCGTGATGAAGGAAATTGGAGATGGAGAGCTAGCCAACGAATTGTGTAGAAGTATCCACAAATCCATGTGAGCTTGGATTTGTTAGAATAGAGCGCAAATTTGTGGAATTTGTTAGATATTAATCTATATTAAAATAAATTTGTGGAAAGTACCAAAGAAAAATTGAGGGGTGTACAAAGTTTGTTGGACTTCTGGGTGTTTTAGCTTTGATACCAAATGTAGAAATTTTATAGAAGAGAAATAAATTTACTAAGACGAAAAATTAAAATTACTAACAATAACAAAACACATAAAACATGTAAACATAACACCATGTTTACCCTAGGAAAACCCCAACTCTAGGAAAAATCTAGGAATTCCATCAGATCCCTTGCCCAAAACTTGGCCAAGCTCGCCGAGTGAGACCTCATGACTCACCTCCCTAGTCCATTACAATAGTGTTCCTCCTAGCCTTTTAAAGGTTGCATTACATGTAACCCATGGGCATAAAACTACAAACAACAAAAAAACCATGGGCCCAAAACCACTACTGTTGACTTGATCAATTTTGACTCTTTCCCTGAGTCAAGTTTACCTAACACATCCCAACACATGACCCATACGTCTAGTTAGGGGCATTTGAACCTTGAACCACATACTTCACAAAGATTTCATATCAAGGAGATCACCTTAGGGAAAAACATGTTCATAGGCTTAGGATATCTATACAAGTAAGAATTTAAATTTAAGAGTTGGAAGTCAACTAACATGGTTAAAAAGCCTTTTAATAACACAAGCACTCAAAAATTAAAAACCTTTTAATAATGTAAATAATCACAAATTCACATTTATAAAATGTAAATAACTTAATAAATTTAATCACAACTTTAAATTAAATCCTAACAACAATTTTTTTTCCTTTTTATTAAACCTTAAACAAACACATAATATTTGTAACAAAACAACTATAAAAGATGGTACCTTTTTCATAGATCTCACAACTATAAAAGATGGTATCTTTTTCGATATCTCACAACTATCAAAATAATGGCTATGTTGGAATTCTAAATGCCTTATAATCATGAAAGTGTTGTGTAATAAAAACAACTAAGTAATTTTGATGTAATAGCATCACAACTTTCCAAAGAAATCAAGCTTTTCTAAGAAAAACTCCAAAAGGGGCTTCAATATTGTAAAGGAATTATAATTTCTTGATTGTAAATATTTATAGTTTAAATTAATTATTATAAAATAGTTATAGAAAAGATATGGATATGAAAGATTTTGCCTATAAAGAAAAAACTAATTTACCTTGAAAAACATGACAACTTTATGGAATAAATCATAAGAGATTTATGGAATAAATCAAGAGTGATTTATGGATGTAGAAAAATATAATTTTCTTCTAACTTTGTATTTAATTATTGTAAGCACATAGGTAAGGCTAATAAGCAAATGAATGTAGAATTAGGCCAAAAGAGGGAGATAGTTTCTAAGTATTTGTGTGTGTACAAATCTTAATCAATGAAATAGATTTTTCATACATTTATTGTTTTCATGAATTGCCTATGTTTATGTGCTTGAGAAGAATTCTAGTCTTTGTGAAAGCTAGAATTAACAAGTTTCATCATCTAAGTGAAGCTTGGAATTGATTATAGATTAATTTATAAATATGTCAATAGAAGAAGTAATCATGGGTGAGGATTAAGGACAATTTATGATTGAGTGAGTGAGAAAAGGAAGTTCTCTGCAAGTTTAATTGTTTGCAGGAATGAGAATCAAACCATGGTGAGGCCGCTATCCAAGGTGCTTTGCATTGAGAAATGATCCAACACGAAAAGAGGATGTTGGCAATATGTGCACTAATAAATAAATCTTGACTAATGTATGGTCAATTTTGAAGTGGTAAATCATTGGAGTGGAAGTGTGATTTGAAGGAAATTGCCAACATGTCAACAAGAAATTGTGGAATAGGTGAATTGATCTACCTGATCAATGCTTGCAACTACTTGTTTGAACCATGAATATTAATTTCTGAAGTTAGTGGAGCGAATAATAAAATTTGTGCATGTAATCTAGATTGGAAGACAATTCATCTACGTGAGAGACTATAGAGGAAGTAAATGAGATTGATAGAACTCATTTAGAGCATATCTGGGTAGAATTTCCATTTAGAATTCTAGCTAGATCAAGCTTGAATTTGATAGAACCTACATAGGTTTCAGATTATGTAGAAGTTTCTATGACTTAGGAGATGAGTTGCAAGAAAAGTTAAATTTTTTTGATGTATAATAGAGATATGATAAACAAATTTTACGTGTTTAACGAATTTTGCATTTATTTCGAGATAGACACTATACAACAAATCAAACTTTTCAAAGAACAAGTCTAGGTAGCTTAATTTATGCCACATAAGTTACACATTATGCTTTCAAAAGAATAAAAATTGATTTATGAAGGGGAAAAATTAATTTCCTAATGTGGGGAGAAACTATTGGTAAGTACATTTATTTACAATTTTTTTTTGTATCTATTTTTTTGCAAACATTTACTTAAATTATGCTATTTTCATGGATTTTAATTTTTGTTGGTTTTCCTAACAAGCTTCACATTGAAAAATCACTACACAAATATGTAAAAAATGGCATAAATATTGCAACTGTATCCAAAATTTATGGCAGAAAACTATGAGGCGGTAAACAAACTTTTCAAAGAACAAGTTCTGCTAGACAACTTAGTTCCCGCCACATCAGTTACAAATTATGTTTTCAGAGTAATAAAAAATGATACATGAAGTGGAAAAATTGATTTCCTACTATGGGGGACAACTCTTGATAAGTATATTTATTTCCATTCTTTTGCTATCTACTTTTTATGAAAACACTTGTTTAAATTATGGTGGGCGTTATTTCGGATAATTTATGGCAGAAAAATATGAAGTTATTTTCCACATGACATTATATTGTACAAAGACTGCAATAAAACCTTCAAATTATGGTTGAATCAAATATTTGAAAAATAAATGTTTAATGATATTAAAAAATATTTTTTTATTCAAAAATTAAACATAACTTGTATGAGTCAATGCTAAACTAATAGTACTCAAGAATAGAATATATTTTTTCACCACCATTTACGATTATTTTTATTTACAAGATTTTTTTACCACCATTTACAATTTATTTTTATTTACAACATTTTTTTGTCTTTTTAGTTATCGACTTGACATTCTTATTTTTAGTTATCGAATTGACATTATAGTTATAAGCCGGATATTTGTTGAGACAATCTGATCCCTTAACTAGTCTATCCTTCAACTTATTACGAAAAAAAAAAAAAAAAAAAAATCTATACTTTTCCTTTCCTTTTAAAGGAAGACTCATTGAAGTGAGCTTGACGATTGTATTAAACTTATGGTAAATTTATACATGTAGACAACCGTACAATCTACATCAATCTGCTGACTGTCATTTATGTTTCAACAACTTTGACCGACTACCCACCTATTGCCGCCATGGGAACATGCGTCAAGATTATTGTAACAAACCTCCCCTTAATCACGACAACCTAAACTTTAAGGTGCATGTTGGTCTAAGTCTCATCTAAGGCTTACAACAATACAAAAAAACTTGATAAGGGTGCTTTCATATTTTGTTGTTAGTTTCACACAGCAAAACTCTCTTCAACAGACATGGTGTTGCAGGCATTCCTATCTATGAACACTCCACTGGATACTATCTACACCACACATGCGTCACGGTCGACACAACCTTCTTCAGTGGACACTCGGTTGTAGACACTCATATCTTCCAACACTCCACTGGATCTATCTGTGCCACACAGGTGTCACGGTTAACACAATCTTCATCAGCGGACACTCGGTTGCAGACACTCTTATCTACCAACATTCCACTGGATCTATGCCACACAGGCATCATAATATTCATCAGCAGACACTTGATTGCAAACACTCTTATCTGCCAACACTCCACTGGATCTACGCACACAAGCGTCACAATCTTCATCAGCGGACACTCGGTTGCAGACACTTCTATCTGCCAACACTCCACTGGATCTACGCCACACAGGGGTCACAATCTTCATCAGTGGATACTCGGTTATTAGTGATGGCGCTCTCTAACAGTGCCAAACAACACAATGGTTACTCAATCTCTTGGCATCTCAATCTTTGCACAACAGGCTCTCCATGTCATGAGGAAACAAAAGTGACAACGCTCATCACAACTCTTCAACGTTAGTCTTCTTGACCATTAAATACAACTCCGGTTTTCACACAAAAGATCTACAATGCTTCTCCACTCAATGCTCAAAGCCTACTCAAAACGAGAGACAAATTCCTCTAAAGTGCTTATAAAAAAAGCTGCAATCCATTGCTGACAACCAACAATCGACACTTCTGAACATGTTGGGTTGTGTTATATTATTTCCACTACTAGCCCCAGTTGTTAAACCGGGGGGTTACACGGGGTGGTAGCCCCCCTCTATGGGGTTCGGGGTAGTGCCCTGGGAAATTTTTTTTGGACCCTATCTTAGGTGGGCGAACCTACCTATGGTTTTGTGCATGGATTTCACACATGGTTTTGGGGGCGATGGTTTTTGGTCCATAGTATTTTGTAGATCCGGCCAAGGGAACTACGATTATGTTCTAATCAAGGGTTAATGGATGCTTCGGCATGTATATATATGTATTGTAACATTGAAAGGAACATAATGAAAAATCAATCTGGTAGTGCCAGTTTTGGGATCGAGGAGAAAATCTCAGTGTATATTTGTTTTATGTGTTATGCTCTCGCCATGATTTATTTTCTGTTTTTAGAATTCGTATACAAGTAATTTACATTAGGTTAAAACCTACCGAACAAAGATCTCTACTTCTTTCACAACTTGGTCTCACGTGCTGACTCACTCATATTGGCTCCACACGTCTCGAGTTGCTTACTGTAAACAACGACTCACAGCGAGAGGACATCACACACTTCACTTCAGCGTTGGCCTTTAAACGTTTTCCCTGGGTACAGGTTTATGTCTCCCCCTGTCAGGAAAGAATCCAAAATCGATCTTCTCCTGCAGTATCTCTGAAATTAGTGAGGACTTTATGCCAAAGGTCAAGATTTTTAAGACGGTTAGGCATTAGTGCCAAATAAAGAAAGTTACCCTAGTCCCACGTTTGATCCTCGGCCACCACGAAGGTCTTACCATATCCCTGAACATCTCCTGCTTGCGGAGCACTTTTTTGCTTTCCTTCTAATGGAATTTTAAAGAATTCCTTAGCTACTCCCTTTATCGCATCTAGTAAAGAATCATGAATCCTGTGGTTCACAATTTGGAAAAAGCCCCATTCTTGGCAGGCGTTGGAAAGTCTCCCCATATCTGGTTGCCTCTGATAATCTTCTCCATGCAGCATGGGCTTCTTCATATCGATAACATGTATTTCAGAGTCACGAGAGACAAGTAAGGACGACATGGACCTCTCTTCCGGGGCTCTGATGTATCGCGACGGAACAACTTGTGGATCGACATTGAGTGCAAGCTCCTGCACACACTCCACTTGCATGGACTTCTCCTCACAGACTACACTGGCTGCTTCTCCAGGAAGCTTTGAAAATAAAGTAAAATCACACAGTTAAAGGCGTGTGTCAAACTCGACATTCATAAACCAGTGAAGACAACACCTCCACCTCCATGCCGAGAGTCGTCAGACGTTGCTGGCAATGAGCGAGTGCCTATAGATTACTCACAACTGTCTTCAAACTACGCCTCTTGGCCGTCCCTCTCACAGCTAGAAAGCAACGATTAATGGGCAACAACAGCTTGCCCACGACATGGAGATCAGGATGGCGTAGCATCAGATCGTAGTTCTTCTCGATGACTCCGTCCAACGAGTTCTTCCACCACGACATGGAGATCAGGATGGCGTAGCATCAGATCGTATTTCTTCTCGATGACTCCGTCCAACGAGTTCTACCACCGGCACAACTGTACCCACGCTGCTGCTTGATTCCAAACTCAAACGACTGAGTTCACAGGGCATTCACAGCCCTCGGCGCTCCTCACATGAAGGGCCACCAGGGTTTCTAGCTTTTCTGGGAGTCGGAGGCTTCAACAACCCATATTTAGCAGCTCGACATCCGTCACTGCTGGCCTTCCTATATGCGGAGTTCTCCAGGCCGCTCCGGCCTTCCTCTACGCGGAGTTCGCCAGGTCGTCCTTCCACACCGGCTCCACGCTTACAGAGCCCTCACGACTCCTCAACGCTTTCTTCCTCACAGGGCTCAAATCAACGCGCAACAACTCACATGGCTCTGATACCAGTTGATGGAACTGGGAAGACTCACCAAAGTGAGCTTGACAATTGTATTAAACTTATGGTACATTTATACACACAGACAGCTGTAGATTTTACAACAATATGTCAACTGTCATTTATGTTTCAACAACTCCAGCTGATTACCTGCCGACTGCCGCCATGGGAAGAGGCGTCGAGATTATTCTAACAGAGGTTAGCATTAGCATTGATGCAATTTTTTCTATTCAACAATGTTTACAACCTCTCATATAATAAATCTGAGTGCCACATCTTTGATAGTAAATAAGTTTAGGTTCATTTCAACCTTGCATTAATGCGAATAAGGATCGATGTGAAGTGCCTCTCCAATGAATCTATATCCTCAATGCTTTTGAGGATGGGGCACATCCAATGTTAGTGACTTTCTCTTTTTCTTTTTTACTTTTAGACTGCCTAGCCTCAATACAACTTGATTTCGGAGTTGTCTATAATGTGACTTTTTGGAGATTCCGGTGACGGAATCCGACGGAAGAAATGAGGTTAAATCTTGATTTTTAGCAGTTGAATTGGTTTTTTAACTGCATATTTGGATTCAGCGCCCTGAAAAACCCCTGGGAGCCATTGATTGTGCAGAAACTAGCTATCAAACATGGGATTCCACTGAATTGCTGCCGGATTTTGACCGGAAAAATTCCCGGAAAGGCTTTCAAAAAATCGCGTTATAGACTACTGCCTTGATTTCTATCCGTGAGGTTTGGAGTTTCGAGGGAATCAATGAATCATGGTGAATCTCTATTAGGCGGGATGAACATCCTTGGTTAGAGACTCTACGATGCTTGGATTTAGTGAGAGTTGGTAATCATTTTTCAACATTGCTCCATGTTCTCTTTGCCCATTTCTAATTCCTCTAGATAACCTAGCTAAAGGGATGTCCACTTGGGAGAATTTTTGGTTTTAGGGTTGGAAAGATTAATTTTTCCCCATGGTATTAGTTAAAGGGATTCATTTTTTTAGTGTTTTTATCTTCAGGTTAGAGGATTATTTGTTTTTAGTGATTAGGGACATAACAGATTTTGTCCATTTACTTAGCTCTTTTGAGTGGGTTGGATTACTTGTTCGAGATGTCAGAGGCAAGACTTACATTGTAAACTTATTTGCATATATATTGGTGAAAAAATTCACATTGGAAGGGAAAGAAGGAAAAGTCCATGTAGCAATCAAATTTAAACGACCTTTAAAAAGGAGTTTGGCTCATTAGAGAAGTGTTGATCAAAATCCATTCTTCAAAAAAAAATCCTAAATTTTATATGTCCATTATAAATGGGAAAACTAATTACAATGTTTAAAAGAAAGGCGACTATGTAAATAGATCGTCCAAATTCATAATATATTTCAAATATCACACATTGAAGGGCTAGGATGAGTTTAAATGTGTTTGGGAATGGAGATTCACTTCATGGGTCTAAGACTCTTGATATTTTGATGGTACCACCATTGAGTGTCATAAAGAAGCAATACAAATCTTTGACATTAAGCATTATTTAACACTTATTGTATCTTATTTCAAGTTTCATCCTAAGTTCTAACTATCCCATTGTAATAAGATGTGATCTTTTCTAGTTTATGATTTGCAATTAATTAATTCGAAAACCATTTAATAGGAATACCTACACAAGGCATTCAACAATCGCTAGCCCATGTGGAGGGACAAAGCCCGCCCCTCAAAATCTGTGATGTGAAAGTGAAAGTCCTACTATTCCCACCTTGAGCTACTTCTCACCTATTTCATGTGTTAACTTCCATTTCTATTTAAGCTTTGTCTCTCCAATGTTTTCTATAGGTTTGGACTTGCCAAATAACAAATTGTTTGCAAGACTCCGCTTACCAAAGAGCATCTTTTCCCATTGTGATTCACCTCCCCAAATATTTTTCAAACTCTTCTCTAATTTATTCCATTACCTAATTGATTATTTATTACATGAATCTCTAATTAATAATTATTTATTGATTTTTTAACGAAGAATATACTAGCAACAATAATAGATGGGTCACCACCTAGTTATATATAGTGAAGCTCAAAATTGAAACCAAATTAGTTATTGAACTTAATAACTTAATTTAATTATTCAACTTCATATTGATATTTCAAAATGACTCTCGTGAGAGTTCATCAAAAATAAGTTTTTCTTTAAAGCTAAATTGCCATTCAAAAATTTGTTATGAGTTAATTAAGAATATTATGAAATTAAAACTTATCTATATGTAAAAACATGCGATTCAAAGTTCAAATTCACCTCTTAGTTAGACGAACTATA